>JBBPLX010000038.1:180-78813 GCA_038090015.1 Leccinellum albellum
GGTCGGGGGGGGGGGGGGGGGGGGGGGGGGGGGGGGGGGGGGGGGGGGGGGGGCGGGGGGGGGGGGGGGGGGGGGGGGGGGGGGGGGGGGGGGGGGGGGGGGGGGGGGGGGTGGAGGTGGATGCGGATGCGGATGCCCTAACCCACCCCAAAACGGACCTCCCGGATGGGCATAAGGTGGTTGGCTGAACCACGAATGATGGTTACGACGTGGATGAGGTGGCAGGTGGGGGAATCTAGGAGGAGTGGATACAACATCGAGAGGGGGTCTTGGTATGTTGGATGTTCGTAGATCAGGGGAAACGTGAGCAGGATTTCTGTGTGCCTGCGAACCACTATTTGTCTGGCCAACTTGGGTGAATTCACCGACCGTGTGGAAAATACTGCCAAGCGCTTGCGTAACCCGTGCGCTAGCCTCCTGCTCGGTAGAGTGGCGAAGCTCCTCCAGACTCCTACTCGTCTCTTGTAAGGCGGTTCTGTGGAGATTCTCGGCGGCACGAGAAATTGCGTCACGATGAGCATTCCAGTAAGAGCCATTTGTGGCATTAACGATGATGTTGCGGAGATGTTCGGACAACTCCGGATGAGTAGAGATGACGGTGGAGATGGTAGTCAAAAGGGTGGCGATATCTTGTGTAAGAGAAGGAGAAACATGACCTGGATCAGGTAAATCCAGGGATGGAATGGGTGGATCGTCGTCAACAACCTCGGCCTTCTGCTCTGTGGTGGCAGTGGATATATCAGCTTCCAGAGGTTGCACAGGGATCACCGGAGTGCTCTGCGCCTGGGCTGGAGTAGCAGCCCCGCTTCGTGAAAGCTGGACGGTGGATTTAGGAGTGTGCTCAAATACAACACGAGCTGGCGTGGTAGTCCCGCTCCGCGAAAGCTGAACAACGGATCTAGGGGAGCGTTCAAATATGTCCTCCAAGCTCATATCCAAAACATGTACGGGCGGCTTAGCAGGCGCTTCGTTGCCGATGACAGAGTCGACAGACGACACGTCATCTTCCACTGTGGGAGCGCGTCCTTTGCCCTTGTTCTTGTTTTGAGACGCTGTTGGGGTGAACGTGATATCGGAGCAAGATGCGTCACCATATCCAGAATCCGCTCCTTCGGATTTGGAAAGGCTGATGTCACTCTCCAGAACCTCGACGAAGGCATGAGGGCTCTCAGGGGCATCCCTGGAGAGGAAAAGACTCCCTAAATTGCCAGGCAAACGCTGCCACTCGTCCTCTCCCTCGAAAACAAGAGGAAATGCTTCATGGCCTCCGAAAGTGTTCCGGAAGTGCGACTGCTGTGATATAGCGGTAGGGACCGAGTGAGATACCGTGTTAACTGCCCGAAGGCTGCTGAGGTCATGAACGGCGAGCTTGATGGTGTTATTGTCAGCAGCGGAGACCGTCGCGTAGAAGTCCTGGAGTTCGTCATCGGAACTAAGGGTCACGTTATCGCCGTCAGAGTCGACGTAGGATACGCCGACGTTCTCGATCGCAATATCGTATAAAGCTGAGATTTTGGCGGAGAGGGTGGACCACGATGGGCGCGCCGCAAATGTGATGCGGCGAGTTAAGCCATCTGGCTTGGTTAGTTTGAAGAGGACAGTCATACTGGCAGGTTCGATGATGGGTCGGGTGAAAGAGGAGGGCCACCTAAGGCAACCAAGCTCGAACTCGTTAATCTAAGTGCTCGTTTCAAACTCCGACCTGCTGCGCCGGTGCCACCCAGTGACTCAGCGCTCAGATCTCAGATCTCAGACTCAGGTCCGCGCCTGCGGCAGCTGCGCTTGGCGCGCTGCGAACCGATTCTAGAATGATTTCCACCCCCCTAGAGTCTTCGTATGTACACGCAATGGTTCCCTCCTACTCCTCAGTTCATTCAAGCAAAAATAGCCAATCGAGGGTCAATATCCGCCGGGTTGTTGAGCTACGCAAGAACTTCTGCCAAATGCGACATAGGTACCAGAAATCCGTACTCACCCTGTAATTGATGTTCAGAGCGCTGATGCTGGCAATTTCAGCGTCCGAAAGGTCAAAGATGGCGTCGCACTGCAGGTTAGCAACTAGCCTGTCGAGCTGGTTACTCTTCGGAATGACAGCGATACCGCGCTGAGTCGCCCATCGCAGCAGGACCTGCGCAGTTGCTATGCAACACGACTTGAGATTGAGGCGCAGCAAATGAAAAAATATATAGGGCATGTACACACTTTTCTTGTGTGTCGCTGCAATGGACATGACAACGTCGTGCTGAAGCAAAGAAAGCGAGTCCTTAGCCATACCAAGCTCGAGATAGCTTTGAGGGCCAAAGGAGGAATATGCTGTCACGACAATTCCGAGGGTCTTGCAAAGACTAACGAGAGCTTCCTGGGTCAAGTAGGGATGCAACTCAACCTGAAGCACCTGCGGCTCATATTTGGCATATCGGAGCACATCAAGGATGAGAGATCCCTGGCAGTTGCTATACGGGAGTGAGATAGGCACCGTCCAACGAGTCAATCGCATACCTCAAACCAATATTCCTAACCAATTTTTCGTCAACAAGTTCCTCCATAGCTTTCCAAGTCTCTGACAAGGGAGTATTCTCTGTTTTGTATTATGAACTTGCATACAGAAAGAACGGGAGATAAATATAATACTCACGAAGGTACACTTTACCATCATCACCCCACCACTCAGGGGGGTAACGGTGGCTAGGATCGACGTATTTCAAGGATACAGGGAAATGAACCAGGAAGAGGTCGAAATAATCAATGCCCCAAAGACCAAGTTGGTACTTGGCAAGTTGTTTCACCTGTTACTCTATGTCAGTGGTGATCGCTCCACAGTGAATTTTGTCTTACATGATCATGGGCATGGAAGGTGTTCCAGAGCTGTTGCCTTGCGGTCAGTCCGGTGTGTAAATCAATTGAATTTTACGATCCGGCTTGCCTTGGAAGTAATGACTACAAAGGCGAAATCAGTCTGGTCCGATGTATATTCATACGCGACTCACAGAGATCTTCACGCTTCACGAGACCATCCGCGATTGCCCGGCGGACACCCTCACCCGCTTCTTTTTCGTTCCCGTAATCTCCTGCGCCGTCGAGAAGGCGATATCCGGCCTTGATGGCATTGTAGACCGTCTTGATTTAACATTAGGCACTGTGGCAGCACTCTAGATGAAAACACACATCTGCGCAAGTAGATTTGGTAACCTATGTCAAGGAATTCAGCGCGAGATCCATCTCTTCATGGGAGCTAACCTACCTTCCAGAGGCCAAAGCTTGATGGGTGGAACAAAACGATTAATGAAACGGATCAGGGGGGAATGAAGCGACACACCCGACCAAGGGCATCTAATAGATATGGATCTGCGTCACTGGATGCGCATATCAGAAAGAGGATGCACACCTTTTGTCCGGTACGTTTGAGCACGGCGGTAGCCATTCTGTGGATGAGAGATATCGATGGGTGATGTGAGAACTAGTAGAGCAAGGATCGGAACGATGGAGGAGCCTTTTCAATAATAAGTGAAGCTCGTGATCTGAGGTCCAGAAACACGGATGTGTGGGACTCGTTGGGCGTGCTGCAAGGAAGACCTACCTTGTGACCTGGCAGTGTCTGCATATAGATCCAGCGGAACGCCGACAAGCCGCGCGTCTGGAGCCCCGGACCGTCCGAGGGTCTGCGCTGCCGGTCTTTCGAACTTAACTAAGATCACCACACCCAATATTGATAGTAATTCCCAGCTTCTTCAACCCCACTTTCTGGGACTGACCTACGTAGCTGGTGATCAATTCAACGGCATGCGGCCTATGTCCATGAGTTTATTTGGACTGGAGCAAATGGGTGCTAAATAAAGTTTCAGCAGGTTCCAGCGCTGAATCAACTTGAAGGCTTGCACGCCCATGCTGGGTGCTTGTATGATATATCATATTATTTTTGTCCATCGATCGCCGACGCTCGAATTTATTCCTTCATGCTTGGATATGGTCGACACTCGCACCGGGTAGATAGGTCGTGAATATATAAATGCTACTAGCGAGGCTCTCGGACTCGGAGTCGTCGGCTTCTGGTGGGCGCGTGGAATGATGATAACTTGCACAGAACCCCGTGCTTTCGACGAACACAAGTGAACAAACCTCCAAGTTGACCAAGCGGACCACCAAATGATCATATTGAACCACAAATCCCACACTTGGATGCTGTGATCTGATTCCACTTTAAGGCGGATACCTGTCGTTTCCACTATGACACTCAGAGAGTTACCCTTCGACATCTATGTGCACATTCTCAAGCAACTTCCCGCCGTCTCAGCTCATCCAAATGACGGCCCAAGGACGCTGGCTGCGTGTCTCCAGTCGAACTCGATTCTTCGCAGTGCAGCGTCTGTCTCGACGCTCTGGGAACCACATTATCATGTGCGATACACGATCTGCCTCCCTGCAAACGAGCTCGCGCGGAGAAAGACGCTGGGCGATGACTGGAAGTCCCTTTATATGGAGCGAGTCCGTCTTGACCGACAGGCCATCGCAATTCTGGATGCCATTGTCATGGAACGGGATGGTCGACTAGAACGAGCAAGAGATGTAACGTCCAAGCTTTCATACGATGTCTGGAATGTCCTAGAAGTGGAGGCTCAATATTTCCATCCCTTTCGTGGTATTCACGACAACGATCCATTTGAAGGCAAAATTCCTCATCACGCTATTCCCCGCCGTTTCTGGGCACGATCCCTCCTAGGTGCGATAGCACGCAGCCACGCAGTTCACACATGGAGAGGAATCAGGGATGACAAGGATAAAGATGCAGATACACTGGAGATAGCGATTGCATGTCTCTCGTCCTATTTTTCCCACCCTCCAATGGAGGTGAGCGATCATGATGGACATGATTACTTGTAATTCCGAGACTGATGATTTCACGTCTTTGTCAAGACTTCATCTCTGCTCGACATTCTCAGTAACTTCTGTCGGTCATATCTTGCAGTTAGAGACATTCCTACTATCCCAAGCGAGTTCAATCATAGTGAAGGCTCACTCTGCCGTCTATCATCATCGATTTGCGAGTTCCTTTGGGACTACGGATTTCGCGCCGCAGAATGTGAGTCGTATACTGTCCTGGATGCTATGCGCTATTCACGGAATGACAGCCTCTAGATTTAACTCCTTCAACACTCGATTTCCTCATTGGTTCCTCACCACGCACAAAGACACAATCCCCATTTCACTGGTGTACATTTTTGTGTGCATTGCTCGTCGCCTGGGGATGAAGGCTTCTCCCATTGATTTTCCTGCAAGAGTTCTGGCTATTGTCTCATCCCCTGAACCCACAGTCCCTGATATCATCGTGGATGTCTTTGGATTTCGCACCAAGGCCATTCTATCACTACATGAAGATATCCCTCATTTACTTGTTGACGCGGGCACTCCCCCCTTACCCATCGCGCGCTACATCCGGCCAGCCAACACAGCCTCTATGATTGTTCGTGCTTCGAGGAACATACTTGTCTCGTTTTCGTTCCTTCCAATGGAGAGTATCTCTGAAGAGGATATTCAAACCGCGCTCTATGCTGGATTCACCGTGAATTTGATCTTCTTGAACAACAGGGTATATCTTCTGAACATCATGAAATACATTGCCCGATTTCCGTTAGATATCCTCTCCGTATTAACCGATGCTTTGGCGCCAGGTCTTAGCCCATCCATCCGGGAGTTGCTCTTGACCAGTTGCAAAGCAGCGCACGAAGATGAAGACGAAGCCGCAGCTTCTGTGACATTGCGTTCCAAGCAATCGACCCCCGTACAATATTTTGTGGGAATGATCTTCAGGCATGCCAAGTATGAGTATGTCGGATACATATACGGCTGGGAAGTAGGTTTTTCCTTCGTGGTGTGGGCGGATATTGGACTGATGTTTTCCTGTAGCCGTCCTGTATGGCTTCTGAAGGATGGATAACGTCGATGAACGTCGATTCACTCCCTCGCGGACGACATCAGCCCTTTTATCACGTCTTTACTCAAAATGGATCTGTCCGATGTAAGTCATCTCGATGCTCTGTGATATTAGCATTGACATGTGAGGCTAGATGTAGCAGAAGAAAATATCGATCCCACTACACTAAAGCTGCCTTTTGCATATCAACAACTATTTGAGAATGCCCCCGAGGCGGGTCGTTATTTTGAGGGATTCGTTCAAGAGAACGAAAGAGCCAGGTTACTTCCAAGTCCTGAGCTTCTTTCTGCTTACCCCGAAGACAATGCTGCCGGCGAGAGATGGATAAAGGAAGGCAAGACAGGTTGGTAGTAAGTGGGTGTATATGTATGAGTACCGAGACTACGGCCTTATTCTAACGCTGCCGCATGGGGTATATAAAAGAAGACATACAGTTTGAAGCCGAGAAAATGTCGTGTAAAAATCGCTCACTTGCAGGCCATGTAATCACCAATAACCCAAATCCGTGCCATTGAAGCCGATCTCAACCCATCTTTCAACACCCTCTACACTCTGTTCCTCCGATGGATTCAGACCCTGGAAGCCGATCCTGTGATACACTTTGCGGGCAGCCTTTAATTCTATCGACTCTCCGTTCCCAACATAAAGAACGACTCGAGGCGTCCTCTGCAGGATTCTAGCGGAGAATCAGGATAATGTATAATAGAGTACATCGAATAACATATACTCACTCTCGACAGACCCGGTGCAAAAGCCGTCCTGCACATCCACGGCCTCTCCACTCCTTCACTGTGAAAACCTTTGTAACTGCTGTTACGTTTTCTGATTCTCTGGTAGTAGCGACAAGGCATGTGGTCTCCCACTCTTTGTCCCCTTCCTTGATCATATGCACCCATACCTTCCGATCGTCGATCAGAGTCCTAGCCTCCAACTCCGCACGTTCCTCGTCAAGTATGTAAGGAGGCTATCAGCGCAAAAGGCAAACATATTATAAACCATATACCATATAATAGAGGTAGCACTCACCGAAGTTTCTGAAAATCCCTTGCACAGGGCCTTGACCCCTTCTAAATGGGAATCGTCCGCACGACAAAGAAAGATGCGGATGTCGTCAGACTCAGGAATGGAGCTAAATGAAGCTGAGGCACTGTTGAGCGTGTCTTCGGTGCAGAAAGTGAAGGTCGCATCATAGTACGGATCCTTGCAAGCAGTAATGCTGTATTCCAGGTGCGTGTGCTCTTCGAATATCTTGGCAAACTTCTCCGCAACCGTAGCGATAGAAAATACCGAAAATACTCTCCTGGGATGGACCCTACTCAGCAGACAGAGAACAAGCTGAGACAAAGAATCGGAGATATTCTTGCCGAGCTTTTCCTCGCGAGCGAGCTGGGCGGACGATTTGGCAGTGAACACAAAGATTGGGTAGTTTCCCAGTTCCCCCTTTGTGCAAGAAAGCACAAACTCGACGCCGTTCCCTGATTCATCACGCAGGACGATCCAGAGTTGGTCGTTCCCGTCTCCGCGAGGAAATTGCCTAGCCTTGTGCGCGAATGGGAGAATGATGTTCGCCGCTGGTTCGTCATGCCGTAGAGACTCCCAGAACTCTGACGGAAGATCCAAAGCATGGTCGTATGCGCGAGCTTGGCTTGGAACGCTAGACATGGTTGAGAACTGATGAGACGAGGGCCATACCATCGCCGTTTTATATGATATCACAGAAAATACTCACAGTGGAATGAAACAATGAATACCATCTTTCCAGACTCTACCGAGCCGCTCGCATTGAAAGTTTGAGCCATCCAGCACAATAATGGAACATTGGTTGCACTGAGGGAACTTGACTTCCACCAGGATAAACGCAGGAAAAAATGAATCCCAGAGCCACGGATAGTTTACCGGAGAGCGTCCTGCGGAACCGAAATAAGCGAGAGATGGTGGAAGTTATACCTTGAGTTCATTTCCCCAGCTACAGCAAGCAGCGGGGATATATGTACCACGTATCCGACATTGAAGGTAACCGATGATCAAAAGTTGACGTGACGTGGAGAAATGACATTATCTCGAAGAAGTTGTCTTTGCAAAAGTAACAGGAGATACAGGATAAGTTACGTGCGACTGACTCACTTCCGTGATATGTAGCAGTGTGTTTGAATAATGCTGAGACTCTGCGTTCTCGGTGGTGTATTACCACAACGAGGAGTCACTGGCTCCCAAGGGTTGGTTCATACCTTGAGTGACAAGGATCTTCGGTGTGCTTTGAGCATGTTGAACGTTGTAAAAAAAAAGTCAATGGTAATAGTCAGGAACCTAAGGCTGTAGGTTCTTGACTACTACCGTCGGCTTTTCTAGGCTACGACTATTTTATTACCAAATAAGGGTATCTTGAATTGAGTCGCCTAGTAGTCAAGATCCTACGAGTACTACTGTATTACAGAAGTTGAGTCGTCCTGCAAGACAATTTGGCTATAAATTCTCGACTTTTGGTCATCTACGTCCCACAAAGCTGAGGGCAACGGGCACCATCGTGGCTCTGCAGCAGAAATGGCCACGAGCCGAGCAAACATCAACCACTCCCAACTGCATATAAGTGATTCCCATTGACCTCGTCTACTCCTTTCTTCCAACCGCCCGGAAGGTCGGAGGGAACAATATCTTCAATAACCTTCAAAATAGCTAACAATCGTTCCTCGTTGTGTCTACGCCCGACGAGCTGCAAGCCTATGGGGGAATTGTCGTATGTAGACGGGTCCCACTGTCTGGCAATGTATTCCTCGATCTTGTTCCTTGGCATGTGTGGGAAAGGATCTAACAGAGGGAACTGGGAGGCAGAGTACTGGCCAACGGGAAAGACAACAGCCGGGAGATCCAACAGGTTCCAGTGAGATGAGTATGCCCACCAGCAAGTTGTGTCATGGGGTGGAGCTAGCGTCGGTGCAATGGGGCACAGGATTGCATCCACAGGACGGCCCGTGGAGCCCCTAGTCGCATTCCAGTGTTCTAATGCCCTGGCACGAAAGGTTTCACGCTCGACATTCAAACGAAATATTTCTTCAACAGTGAAAGGACGACAGTTTTGAATTTGATCGAGGATCCATTCGGTCTGTGGAACCGGTGGTTCCTCTCCAGCAGAGAGGACTTGCCGGTACTCCTCACCTCCATCAAGGAAGTAAAGCTTCAACTTGACGCCACCGTTAGCACGATGCTGATTAGAATTGTGGAGGTTCTCACAAGTAGGTCCCACCCTCCCTTGTGGTCCAATGGTTCCCATAACACGATTTCGTGACCGGCTTTCCTTAATTCGGCCTCATATCTCTTGAGTGCCTGAGTGATCGGTGGGTGCGGAGCTACGACGCCATCATCGTAGAGGATGGCTATAGTCAACTTCTTCGGAAGACCTTGTCCCCGTACAACGTCCTCCTTCCATGGCATCTCAAGAAGCGATGGCTCAACGAGCCACGGCTCCGAGTCTAGCATCACTTTGCAGAATAGTTCAAGATCCCTCCTCGATCTAGCAAGTGGCCCCACACAGCCTACGATCGCATCCATGCCGTCATGTGAACCGAGAAGCCCAGAATGGGGCAAGCGGGCAACAGAGCCTTTTAGACCGTACAGACCGCAGTAGGCTGCAGGGATCCTGACACTTCCACCAATATCCGTGCCGACTCCCAGAAAACTTCCACGACAAGCAATGAGGGCGCCCTCTCCTCCGCTGCTGCCTCCGCAAGTCAATCTTCGGTTGTATGGATTAATAGCGCGTCCAAAGATATTATTGTTTGTCTCCAACGACTGGAAAGAATGTGAATCCTAACGAATCAATCATACAAGCTGTTTGCTTACGAGTAGGGTTTGAGGGTTCTGCGTTTTGACATATATGATAGCCCCTGACTTACGCAGAATACTGACCACGAGAGCATCGCTCTCTGCCTTGGTCTTGTACGCCCAAGCTAAGCAAAAAATTGACTACCGTCCTATGCGACAAAATGGCGTTGGGCTTACCGGTGTAACCGGTCGATGTGTCTAGACCTTTTACTTTGATGTGGTCCTTAATTGAAACTGGTAGGCCATGCAATGGCCCAACGACTTGTCCTGTCCTTTTTAAATGCCGGTCCAGTTCCGCAGCTCTCTCAAAAGCATCTTTGAGACAGGACTCCGTTAGACAATTCGTTGCATCATTAGCGCGGATTGCGACTATGACGGTTGCTGTCAAGACTTCGGTCGAAGTGTAGATGCCTTTCTGGATGTGTCTGACGAGAGCTGTGGCATCGCAATTCACAATGGCTTTCTGCTTGTCGGTAAGTACCGCTTGGGGGTACGCCTGAACGTTGACGCCGTTGGCATGAAGGCCGGCGTCAAGATTGGTGATGAAAGCGAATTGGAGATTATCTCTGCGATCACGTTGTTTGCGGGCAGCCACTTCTGTGGATCGTAGAGAGGGAGTGGAATACATCCTTGGCGTGTACTCAGTGGTTGGGAGAGCTATATGAAGTTGCTGTGAAGCGATGCACGGATATTGAGCAGACCAGTGCTTTTGAGGCGCAAAACGTGTGCAAAAGGGTTTATCATGCTGTAGAAGCGATGACATCGCTGGCTCGAAGGCATGATGTGTGGGACAAGCGGCTCCTGAAGGCTTGACGTACGGAGACGCGTATGAGAGCCTGTCGGAATGTTCTGATGCCGGCTGGTTGGCATAACACTAACTTGAAATTTTGTTACAAATTCCGGATCAATTGACTTTTACCAAAAATAAATTCTCCGAGTTGCTGTATAATGTCCACACAGCTCGCGCGCCCTCATAATCATCTATCCAATCGTTCCAAGGTACGCTCTGCACTCGAACGCAGACTTGTGTTCAAGGGTGTGCTAGAAAATCCCTTCCACATCAGCTGGTACGTTACATTCTAACCCCTCTGCATTCCACGACCAACCGTCCCAAGGCCATTACTCTCCGCGAACTTGCAGAATGTTATACTGGATCGCCTCGTGGCAGTCCTTGATAACATCGCTCCGCGGCATGCTTCTGGAAAGTCTTTACAGAAGCCGGAGATTGTTAGCCAACAAGACACCGTAGACATCGCCGAGGAGGTCACGCGTGGCACCCTTCGTACAGACAAAGCAGACGGAGTAGTTCCACCACAGCTTATCATCGGGATTAATGCGGTGACCAGGGCTCTCGAATCTCAGCTCTCACGAAAACGTGTTGTTGTCGATAACACTTTCAAGGCATCCGATGCCGCTGGCGATCAGCAAATACCACATCCTGCTCCACCTTCGATAGCAGTCGTGTTTGTTTGTCGAGCCGATGTTGATCCACCTGCGTTAGTTGACCACATACCATATCTCGTGGCTGGGTGCAACTCCCTTCGCAATGTAATGCAAACGATCAAGTTGGTTTCATTGCCGAAGCATTCCGAGACAACAATCTCCGAAATCCTCGCTATCCGCAGAGCTGCCGTTGTTGCATTTCTAGTATGTGCCTGTACTGCAACCGAGTGTTCCATTGCTTATCCTTGATCGTGTAGAGTGGATCTCGCTCCTTTGAAGCCATCCAAGATATTCTGGACTCCGTACCAGCGATAAGCGCCCCGTGGCTGTGTTCTTCGGACGCCCAGGATCCACAGCTTGTGCCTACCCATATCAAGCAGCTTCGCACGACTGCTCCAAAAGATATGAAAAGCGCAAGAGAGCAAAGGTCGAAAGCAAGAACTGAAGCAAGAAAAAAGTCGTCGACCTTGGTGCGCCGGAAACCTCGCGTGAAGTTGACAATTGGGTAGGGGAGTGCCACTGTAAAAGCGATATGTGTCTTGTCACTTCCACTGTACGTAGATGGGTTCAGCATTTCAAAGAGCCTGAGATCATAAATCGCGAGGTTGTAATGTCCGCTGGGAGTAGTCGTTTAATTTCGGCCTCATTCCCAAGGTATTTTCTGAGAGGACCTATGTATGATAATCAAATTTTGTACTATCTTTGGTTAGATAGACGCTCAGGGTGTGACGTCCACGTACCACACAGCAACTTTCGCTAGTATATGCTCTATTCTGGTCCACAATGTTTATAGCCATAGTAGGCACTCGTGGCGCCGGCAGGTCAACGATCGAGGACTACCTGGTTATGAAAGGCTTCACTCGAGTGCGCCTTGCTCGGAAGGACCTAGTTGACGCTGAGGTACGTCCACTCCACATTTTTGACCTATCTTATCGGTCAGATTTTGACGTACCATCGCCGATGCTACGTAGCCGCACAATGTCATACTCCCAACTTCTACTTCGACCGCACATTCCTCTAAGATCCGAAACTTGACTTGGTCAGATGCTTCCGAGAGGCAGTCTTTTCTCAACATGACTTCTCCAGCATCTTCGGCTTTCCCTCAGAACGCTCACTCGATGATGTTTTCCTCTCCAGAAGTGCTTCTCGACCACGCCACTCGAAATTGGAGACAAAACTTCGTGACCATCGATTTGACCTCCACCTACCTTGTCAGCCTTTTCGCTAAGCGACCCTTCTTTTTGCTCGTGAATGTGGATGCCCCCTTGCTACAACGTTATCGTCGATTGCAGGGGTATGTTGTCGTGGTGGCTCGTCTCTAGGTGGTGCTGGAAACAACGTGTCAGCCTAGATTCTCCGTCCCTGGAAGAATTTATCCGTGAAGATGACAAGTGTGTGTTCGGAACGGACGGCAATGATCCGATCACAGATCAAAATTTACAAGCGAGTCTTCGTGGAATGAGCCACCTCGTGAAGCTCAACGTCACCAACGCGTTCCAGTCTCTATCGCAACTATATCTTCATCTGGATTCTCTAGACATGAAAAATACCGGACGATTGCGACCCCAGTGGGACACATACTTCATGGCATGAGATATTCACTGGACCGTATGTCCGAAATTGACCTACGCATTTCCAGACCCTCGCTGACTTGGCATCTCAACGCTCCAACTGTATGAAACGGCGAGTGGGTGCTATCTTAGTCCGCGATAACCGCATCGTCGCCACAGGGTGAGCCCTCCGTGGGTTTGTAGCATGTGGTGTCGGACTTGTCTGACCGAGATGATCCTTTAGGTACAATGGCACTCCGCGCGGTGTGACAAACTGCCAAGATGGTAAGAGATTTAGCCGATTGACGAGCGTTCATCATGTTTACTGATCTTGACCTTAGGGGGATGTGCAAAGTGCAATCAATCAGTAAACAGTCACGACATCGAGTGCCTATGTTTGCACGCGGAAGAGAATGCTCTCCTTGAGGCAGGTCGTGACCGAGTGGGAACCAACGCCATATTGTATTGCAATACGTCCGCCTCCGGTTACTTATTACCTGCATTTTCAAGCCTCATGTCATACTTTAGGTGCCCGTGCCTTAGGTGTACCATCAAAATTATACAAAGTGGTGTCAAGATGGTAGTTTATAACCTGAGTTACAAAGTGTACGTGTTTACCATATATTAGCGTCACTGGCCTTGATAAACTGGCAGAGATGAAGCATCTGCAAAGCTCTTTCAGGAAGCAGGCGTAGAAATCCGGCGCCACGTTCCGCCAGGCGCACCATGAGCGCTCAGTGCTCAGCGCTTCAGCACCCACACTTCAGGATGAGCGCCGTTGCCTTAACTTGCAAATGGCGTTACTCCCTCAGGATCAGAGCCACATTGTCACCGATATCCCATCTTTTATCTCTCAGGAATGAAACGTCACATGTCAATCGGCCCGAAGTGGCCATGAGCGCTAGCCAGACAGCGTCTTCGTTTCCCTTGGCGAGCACCTTATACAGTTCCCTTGCACATGCTTGGAGTTCCTCATGTGCCTCCCGGTGCAGAAAGCGCCGACAATGGAGGATAACCTCCCACCCTGAGGCGTCCCGCATGTGAACTCCGGTGACTGCGGCTCTCATAGTTTTCAATATTGACCGGTATAGCCTGTGTGAATGTGTGTACGCTGATTCTGTTCCGACAGCCGAGCGGCCCCGGCGCGCGAGGGCATTGTGGGAATCCGCAGCTTCGAGCCTTGTCAGGAGAACAGTAAATCTCGGCCAGATATCATCCCAGATCTTCCCGCCCATGAATCTGCCCATATGGCCGACCAGCGACTCTATTAGTGCTGCCGCAGCGCTAACAACGAAAAGCTCTTGGTCGTTGAGGCGGTTCAAGATATATGGCCAGGCTTGATGGACAGATGGAAGAAGAGCTGATTCGGACAGCACAGGTGTAGCAGACTTTAGGAGCAGCAAGATCCGAGCCCGGATAATGGGCGAGCCGTGAGTGAGGAAATAAATTGACCGCGAGACCATCTGCTTCGCCAGAGCTTGCGCAGACGTGAGGCGCTCTTTCTCGTCGGTATCATCTGTTCTCTCGATTCCCTCTTTCTTCCTTTCGCTTTCGCCTTCCCCTTTGTCAAGGTCGCCCCAAGCTTGGCGTGGAGCAGGACCGTAGTCCGTATCGTCCTGTTCCGGCGGAGGGTCATTGCGATGAGCAACCCATTCCAACAGGGAGTCAAGGTTTTGTAGTTTCAACGACGCCAGAGGGTCCTCTCTAGGTGCATCCTGGACATGTAGCTCCTCTTTCTCAATGACTTTGATGACCTCCCCCAATACCTCTACCAGACCCTCGACGAGTACTTCGTATCCGTGATACTCATCCAGTCTGTCGAAACACTCTTCTACTACGTCCCCTGCTTTATGGACAACGTCACTGCCGACTAGACGGACGAGTATCACTAGAACCTTGGTGGCGTCCACATCAAGCCATCGGCGGCCCAGACGACGGGATACTGCATCAAGAGCATAGTCAAAATGTGAGAACAACAGGTTCGCGGGTGACGCGTAAGAGGTTGCATTCGCGATAAAGGTGAGAGTCGCGAGTGCAGTTAGAGAGAGGTGTGGTGTGGTAGAAACGACAGAGTGGAGGATGGGATACAGAATGTGCACGAGGAGTGGTGTAAAATTGGCTTGTAAGACGCTGCTGCTGATGGCGAGGATGTGAAGGCAAAAAGTCCTGTGTAAAAGGGGCTGGGATTCCAAGTCAGGGTGTATAAAGTTACGAGGTTCTGCAACATCCGCCGTAGCTCGAATCACGGACATTCCCTTCGTAAATTCCGCCCGAGGGAGAGAATCATCGTCGTGCAAGTCAGATGGGGGACTCGTTGCCTCGGTAGGTTCAATTGTCCACAGTTCCGCAATGTCTCTGGAAAGCCCTCTAACGAACCTCTCGAGTCTCTTGCTATGCATCGTCAATTGCGGGAGTGGGTTCTCGTCGTCGAGGTAAGTACCACTGACACCTTCCAGTAGTTGACATGCACACCAGAGAGCCGTTACAGCGGTACAAGACTCGGAAGCACGTCCGGTGCCAGCGAACCACTCGATCGCGTAAAGGCAGCTATCGCCGCCGGCACGTCCTAATGCTCGGAACATCCTGGTAAGAGCATCACTTGTGGACCTCGAAGACACGTTTTTGAACAAGACTTCAGGAAAAATGATTGTCCCTGCTGCCTCTGGGTCCTCCTCCAGGAAAAGTTGGGCGCCAGGTGCATGATGAACTGTGACAAGGGGTGTTCTGAATTCCAAAACTGAAAGCAAGGTCCACCCCCACCGTTCGATGCCTCCGCTGGGACCAAGGAGGAAATTTAATCCTAGCGAGAGAGACGAAAGCCCAACACTTTGGGGGGTAGTGGGTTGAGCTAGCCGACAGATTGCTTCCACCTGACCAGCGATATGTTCCACTTTAGAATCAGCTTGAGAGACGATACATCGAGGCAAAGAGCTGAGGCTGTCTTTAGCAATCTGCGTCAAGTTTTGCAGCAGTGAATGGCGCGCCGAAGCACATGAGAGAAGATCAAGGATGGAACGGTGGGCGGGCTCGGCAACCTGAGGATAAGACGAATTGGATAGCAGGAGTAGCCACGATAGCAAGAGAGGCTGAGATTGCGAAAGGGTTAGCGGCGTTTCGGCTAGAATTTCCTTTGCCATTCCCGCTAACGCAGTCAATGCAGAAGGCGTGGGGTGATTGACTAATGGGGTGAGTGTATTCAATGCGATATGGAGCTGGGATGCAGAAGCCCTTAGCCAGGAAGAGGTGCGGGTAACAAGATAGGGTGCCAATGTCGTTGGCTGTGACTCCACCACTGGTGCTTCGCTGAAATGTGCCAAGTCTTCGAGATCCACAACGCTGCGGATTGCCCCATCCGCGATGCAGACGGTGTCCCCAATTGAGAGCACCACGACCACCTGTATGACCCCAAGGGTCGCTGCAACAACTTCACTATGGGCCCAGCTCTTTTTTTCCTGGGAACCGAGTGCAATTCGTGTCATTGCACTAACAACACCTGGTAGTACCGACGGGATGAAACGAATTGGTGCATAAACCCTGAGAATGATGTCCAATAACTGTAGGGATAGCCGTTGCAGGGCTCGATGAGGCGACCTAGCGGACGACAAGAGGAAATCCGTAGTCTGCCCTATGATAGGCACAAAGCGTTCGGCGTGCGCATGCGCCCGAAATTGAGCTAGACGTTGTTCAGGGGAACAATCGTGGACCTCGCGTGGCGCCTCTGAACTTGTTCGTTCACGGAGAAGTGCGTGCAGGCAACGCGCAGCAGCTTCCTTGGTTTCATCACTTCGATCTTTACTCTTCCCCTTCCCTCCGAGATCACCAATGATGGAGCTGCACAGTATGAATATCTGACTCCAGATCTCCAAGTCGCCTGTCCACCACCACGAACAACACAAGGTTGCGAGTATTCTGAGAAGCTTCTCCATCATTTGGTCAGGGATGTTGTTCGAAGAATTCCGGCGTAAGATCGACGATAGAGGAAAAAACACATATGAAGCAAGGTCAGCGGTGAGTGGTTCCCGGGAGTGCTGCCCAAGGGCCTCCTCCAGGGCAGAAAGGAGCTGCAATACAGGGGGAACATTTGGTGGCGTGAGTTGGGATTTCTCGAGCAGAGATACACAAATTGATTTGAGCTGAAAACGATCAGTGATCAGTGATCGAACGATAGAAAGTAGCGCTAACCTTTTGAAAGAGCGTCATGGATGTTCATGTCAACTTTGCAAAGTAAGTAGTAGTACTAGCCAGATTAGTCACGTCACAGGCACGCACAACTTGACTCCATTCTCCATGTTACCCCATCCTTCGTTTTTTTCTATTCTGTAATTTATTTATTCCAAAGCTCTACCGATCGGATCCTACTTGCACCAACTCCACGTCTACTTTTCCCAGGTGACCATGTCCGAGCGAATCCTCCTTGTGGACTCCTACGATTCCTTCACGTTCAAGTACGTCGCAACATCAAATTTCACTGTTTTCAAGCCTGATACTCTCCAGCCTTGCATCCCTCTGTCGAAAAGCAGAGCCGTCCAGTCAAATCTATATAGTCAAGAATGATGAGCTATCCCTGTCAGAACTACTGCCATTTCTTCAGTATTTTTCAGCCATCATCGTTGGTCCTGGTCCCGGATCTCCAGATGTCGCTGCCGACATTGGAGTCATCAAACATCTATGGAAACTTGACGAACGACATATGCTCCCTATATTTGGTGTCTGTCTCGGGCTACAAAGCCTAGCCACGGAATATGGTGCAACAATTAAGAGGCTACCCGTGGTAAAACACGGTCAAGTCTCTATTGTGGAGCACACAGGTACCGATATATTCAAAGCTGTCGGTATCGTAGAAGCTGTTCGTTATCATTCCTTGCATGCCCAACTTAGTGGAGCGGAGGACTTGGAGGTGCTCGCATGGTCGTCCGATGATTTTGGGATTGCAAAGACGGTTATGGCTCTCAAACATACTAGCTACCCGTTCTGGGCAGTACAATATCACCCCGAATCCGTCATCACCCGAGGTGGTGGTATCGAAGTGATGACGAACTTTTGGCGTCTTGCCCGGTCTTGGAACTTCACTCGGGGTCGTCGTATCCACCCATGGGATTCTGCATCTGCCGCACTGTTTGGCACAGCCTGGCCAAATCCACGCCCACCGCTCACTTCTACCCACCCATCATCTCCGAGATCAGTTCTCACCTCCACTCTGCGTTTCCCAGGCATGAATACAATGGCCGTCTGCGAGCTCCTTGGCGCAAAGGATGAATCATCTCCGTTCGTAATGCTGGAATCTCTCGCTCAGCCTGGCCGATATACCATCATCGGTTGTCTTCTTCACTCTTCTCCTCGTATCACGTATTCCATCGGCGATAATCACATATCACTTCACACAGGCGACTCGATCTCTCACGTCTCTCTAGAATCACACGATATCTGGGCGTGGTTATCTTCCTTCATGAGCAAACGCAAGGCCTGCGATGGTTCATCCGATTCACCCTTCTGGGGAGGTTTGGTCGGCTATTTATCTTATGAGCTTGGTGTTGATTCTCTTGGCGTGCCCTCAACGGCTGCTCCTGCAGAAAAGCGTCATCCGGACGTGAATCTGGTGTTTGTGGAGCGTAGCATTATTCTCGACAGCAAGACGGACATCATTTATCTCCAATCCACTATAGAAGGCGACAAAGACTGGCTCGCTGAGACTGCGGCGGAGCTTAGCCTTTCCATTTCGGACTATTCCACTCATTTGTATAATAATGTTCCTTCCTCAACGAAGGTGCGGCCCAATGCCGCAACTGTCATCTTACCCGACAAAAAGCTATATATTTCCCGAATCAATATTGCAAAGGAGCATCTTTATGCAGGAGACTCATACGAACTATGCCTCACAGCTAATACCAAAGTCCTTCTAAACGATCCCCCCGCTCCCAAGCCTTCCCTACACTCTTCTTCCTGGGAGCGTTACAAACATCTCCGTCAATTGAATCCTGCTCCCTATTCTGGATATCTTCGGTTACATCCTACGACACTGCTGGCTTCATCGCCGGAACGTTTTCTTTCTTATTCTCGCCCCCCAGGATCGACGTATCAACTACGTCCTATTAAAGGCACCATTCGAAAAGGCCCTGGAATCACGCGTTCCGTCGCAGAGCAGGCACTCCGGGGTAGCGTGAAAGAGGTCGCAGAGAACCTGATGATAGTCGACCTCATACGCCATGATCTGCACAATGTCGTCGGTGACGACGTCGAGGTAACTCAATTTTGCAAAGTCGAGGAGTACAAAACCGTCTGGCAACTCGTCAGCGTCATCGAAGGGAGACCTTCGGATGGCGCAGATGAGCGGGACAGTCGGCATGCCAACGGTGCCCTCGGCTGGGAGGTACTGAGGCGTAGCCTCCCACCTGGTAAGCTTTTGTTTTGGGATCATGCTCGTTCGTGCTGTATGAAACCTCGTATTTTTATAGGTAGCATGACTGGAGCGCCCAAGAAGCGCAGCGTCGAAATCCTGCAAACTCTCGAGGACAACGAACGAAGTATTTATTCAGGTGTCTTTGGTTACTGGTGTGTGGGAGGTGGTGGAGACTGGTCGGTTACCATCCGGAGTTGCTTCAAATATGACGATCAGTTCAACCAGACATCCCTACCTTCCTCTCCAAAGACCGAAGAGTCGGCGTCAACCGCTGACTCTGATGACGTGGAAGAGTGGGTTATGGGTTCTGGTGGTGCCATCACGGCACTCTCGGACCCTCAGGCAGAATGGGACGAGATGACTGTTAAACTTCAAAGTGTCCTCCGTGTCTTTGGGGCTGCGATTCCCCGTGGAAACTAGAGTTATTATTTCTACTCGTTGGGCACCCTAATAGAAATTGAATTCAACTTCAACAAAGCACAAGAAAGCTACGACGGATGACATTATGCTAGACATGACACAGGATGTAGCTTTCGTAGAGATCGTCAGGCCATCAGAGCAATGTGCTTGAGCTCGCTGGGATGTACGTCAGCCGACAGTTTTGACAAAAAGCACAGATCGCCTACTTCTGCACTTGTTGTCCTACTTTCATAGGGGGATACAGACTTGCAATGTCTGCATCAGGCACCGCCTCGATCACCTTTGCGCGTTCTACCAACGTCGGCAAGGGGGAGAGATCATAGTCGGAGGAAAGGTGCCAGAAAAAGGTCGACGAAATTCTGATAAGGGGTCGATCTGGGTGGGTAAGCCTGCGCTTTGCAATGGTCTGAAAAGAGCCGCTCGTCAAGCAGAAACGAAGATGAATGCATGCAATATTACGACTCACGTCGACAGTCGACTGGTTGACGACCACTTCGTGGAACCCAGCCTTGATGAGTCCTCCAGTGAGATGCTCGATCTGCTTTCCTGCTTGTACGAGAAGATAGCGTCCTGTGGGTGGGAATCGAACGGGGATACGCTTTCCGGTGTTGCGTGCCCATATATGAAGACCAGGATATCGCGAGCGACCGTGGATGGTGAGACAGTTGAGATCGGTATGAAATCCTGCCAAGATGGTATCTTTCGTGCTATATTTCCGGAGATCTGAAGCCGTCGGACCAAGTAAATGCGGGCTAGGTGGGTTTGGTCAAGATGTAATCCAACAGAAGACGATGAAGTGTACTTGCCCGTATTTCCCTGCCTCTTTGATAGTCTCCCTTGGGAGTCCGAGACCGATCGCGGTCATCTCTGCTACGTTCTCGACGCTTGATAAAAGGGCGTATGAACGGTGATAAGGGAGAAAAGAACTCGACATACGCATCCTTCATGGATCTGCCCCACTTCTCCATAGTAAGCTGCCACACGTCTTTGAAGGCAGGATCTTGAGGCACGACATTGGATGCATTCAAGGCAGGGTATTGAGTCTCGTACGGAGGTGGAGTGCCCATTCTCCAAAAGAAACGGCATTTGGGATCGGGGTGATGACCTGATATATCCAAGGGTCGTTCGGCGGGATCAAGGCGGGCGATGATGTCGAGGCAAGGCTCGTCTACGGCACACTTTGGTTTCTCTGTGTTCTCGAGGGTGACGCCGACCTGGTATGAGATCTCTGGGCGTTCGTCCTTGACGAGCTCGTTGACTGGCTGTGCAAAGTAGTCTTCGACGAGATCGAGAAAGAGGTTGTTGTCCTCCTCGGATACGCGCGAGTCGTGTACGAGGAGAGCGCCGTACGTTACGAGAGCGTCGGCAGCCTGTGATAGATTTAGTAGTACTAGGTAGGCACATTAAGGCTGGGTACCTTTTTGCACTCTTGTTGCACTCGCTCGTCTGTAAGCGGCTCTGCGAGGAAGACGTCGAGGTCGACGACTGGCAGTGTCTCGGACAGGTTGGACTCCATGATCGGCTAATGATCGAAATCTGTGACATCTAGTATTATCGCACGTAGTACGCACACACGATCTCGGCACCTGCCGCCACGTTTCTCTCTTCACCCCCTACCACCATGTTGAAGGTCTGCACCGTCTTTTTGGGTCAGCGCACCAGCTTATCATGTCTCACAGATCCTTAGCATGAAGAAGAATGAGGACGCCGCGGCGAAGAAGAAGCCAAAGACCAGCGCCGCACAGATACGCGTCCAAAAAGGTTCGTCTTGCCCATCTTGATTGTAGTGTTGTATGACCTCGCCAATGCGCAGACCTGACTGAGCTTGACCTGCCATCGACGATGAAGACACATTTCTCCGACCCATCCGACCTCCTCAACTTCACCCTCACCATCGCTCCGGACGAAGGTCTGAAAGCACGTGTTCTCTGTAGATCTGACACTTAGAACTGGGAAATATAGGAATGTATCGCGGAGGAGCTTTCGTTTTCTCGTTTACGATCAACAATAACTACCCTCACGAGCCACCAAAGGTTAAGTGCACACAGACGGTACACCTCCCCAAAGTCTTCACCTTACCGCGTGCTGATCGTGATCAAGATATACCATCCAAACGTCGATCTAGAAGGCAATGTCTGCCTGAACATCTTACGAGAAGACTGGAAGCCGGTACTAAATCTGAACTCGGTGATGGTCGGGCTGCAGTACCTGTTCCTGGAGCCAAACGCAGATGACCCACTGAACAAAGGTGGGGCAACATCGCTCGACTGGGATATGCATTTGCTGACGAGTTCGCAGAGGCTGCGGAAGAACTACGAAAGAATCGGGACATGTTTGTCCAGAACGTCAAATCTTCGATGCGGGGAGTGCATATAAAGGGTGTGCAATACGCGAGAGTACTCGTACCATAGCATATGCGTATTCGAGGATGACTATAGCCGCTGGCCACGTTGACGACGGCTGTATGAAATACATATAATAATCAACTGCCCCTATAAGTGGTGTATGAATATGGGCTGATAAGGAGGGGAACGTGGTAGTGCTCGTCTGGATTGTCCACTCGGAATGGAATCTGTGGACGTTCAATCAGCAAGCAATGCACGTATACGCACTAGTTGGATGACCTCGATCCAGGGATAGAAACACTTTCTACCCGTCCTCTCAAAGTACTCTTGTGGCTTGAAGACGATCTTGTAAATGCCTGTGGTGATCTGGAACTGGGGTGACTGTTTGGCCGCCTCGGAGTCGCGTGGAGGGAGCAAATTCATGCAGCGCCCGTCTGCGTCTGTTACACTAAAATGCGGAGAGGTCAACGTTGATGGACGCGATAAAAGAGAACAAACTGTTGAGCGACAGGATCGAAGACACCAAAGTCCTCGCTATTGCGATAAACCTGGAGGCTGACGTTGACGCCCTCGGCAGGCTTTCCCAGTGAGACGTCGAGGACTATCGCTGTCACTGAGCATGCTCGATGGCGGGGGCGGGTCACTGACCATGGCAAGTGATGGGACCTTTCATGTCGTCGTCGTCGTCAAATAACCCCTTTTGCATATATATCACTTTCACTTCCGCATCCCGATCCGATCCACATCATGTCTTCCTCCCCGCCGTTGGCCAAATATCTCGCGTCCTCTGGTTTGCTTGTTATTATTCACAGGGAAATGTTACTGACAACCTTTACAGATAAGAAAACGAGGGACAAGGCAGTCCAGCACCTCGCCTCCTTTCTCTCCGACCCCGAAAACAATGCCCTCCCAGAAATCGAGATCGCCAAGCTCTGGAAAGGACTGTTCTATTGCAAGTACACTTTTTTTTTTTGTCGGCTCTCCATTTAGCATCATGCCCATTGCAGGTTTCTGGATGTCTGATAAGCCCCGCGTGCAACAAGACCTCGCCCAGGAGCTGGCCCAGCTTCTCCTCACCATCACCAGTGTTTCAGCTTCGCTAAGTTTCCTCAAGGGCTTCTGGATCACGACAGTCAGGGAATGGAATGGAATAGACCGTCTACGGTATGTTCCGCGCGCCTTTCCCCCCTCACCGCTCAACCGTCTCCCAGAATGGACAAATACTACATGCTCGTTCGTCGCTTCACCAACGCCTCATTCAGGCTCCTTATACGAGCAAAATGGGACCCCTCTGCTCTCCGAGAGTATACATCCATACTTGCAGACACGGGTGGCCCTCTCTGGTACGTCTTGTCTTCTGGGTTTGTTTTCTCCCGACCGATTGGGCTCTTTTCCGGTAGCCCCACCGACGTACGCGCGCCAGCTGGCCTTGCCTTTCACCTAGCAGAGATTTACCTAGAGGAATTAGAAAAGGCCATGTTCGCTTCCGATTCCCCCGAGCCCGTCCCTATCCTCACGTTATTGTCCCCCTTCGTATCCCTTGCCGTCCACACTCCCAAAAGCACGACGTACAAGCATCTCGAGGAATCATTGTTTATGCCATTGCTTGCCGCATTGCAACCGCAGACGTCGAATCCTCTAGAAAGGGCACCCATCGCAGGCTCCGAGTATCCCACAATCATCTCCAACGCTTGTGTAGACGCATCCCACCCAGAAGCTCCAGTGCCTCAAAGCACGTTGCGACAAGCTATTTTGAAAAACCTGTTTTCTGTCGCGAGCGCAGAGGATACCAGGGATGCAAATCGAAGAAAGATGTATGCGCTGTATAAAACAGCATTAGATGATGATGATAGTGTAGGGTGACAGGTGCAGTGCGTGTGTAGCTATAGGTCCGGCAATTCACGCTGTGTCAATCTCCTCCATGTCGTCTCCTTCCACCACTCGCTCATGCTCTCGATCCGCTCCCAGAGTGTCTCCTCGTCGATTCCATATATCTCATACTTGCCACCGTCGAGGGCACGACCGTCACGTCGAGCCACCTCCATGGCAGCTTTATTCTGGCCACTGAGTCCATGTCAACAAAGAAACATCAAACATCACATCTCGACTTACTTGAGTAGTTCAAGGAGTTCCTGTCGCTCGGGGAAAAAGAGTCGTGGCTCTAAAACTGCAAGAATAGCGAGCGCCGCGCGGAACAGAAACGAATCACCCTCCAGCATCACTACATCCCATAGTCTAGCGCATGCGTCGAAAGGCAAATGATCCAGAAACAACGGTATGAGCCAGCTAGGGAGATATGCAGCTGGCGAAATCTGATGTTGCTTGAAGTTGAAGTATACTGAGTTTGATCAGACCTTCAATCAGGATCGCACATATGCGGAGATCCCACTCACTCTTTGGCATGCTGTCGGCCAGCAGCGTATCGAAGATCCTACTCCTGGAGTAAGAAATGCAGAGTGGCATCTTCACGAAGCCCTCACCGATAGTACGCTTCAACCTGGTTACTGTGGTTCAGTCAGACTGTGTCATTTCCTGTTGATCGGACTCACGTCTTCTCTCGTGTCCGGTTCCCCATAAAAGGATCTTAAACAATGCCTTTCTAGCAGATTTCTCATAACCACAAAGCCCTGCGGTGCGGGCATATTGATGAGTATCATGGCAGCTATTCTTGATACTCCAGGAATGTATTTCAGGCCTTCGTCCGCTCGCGAGACGACCCACGCGGAGAGAAAATCCCTCAAGTCTTCGTAGAGAGGACCGCTCTCGGGGCTAAAAATGTGGAGAGCAGGAAGCGTGACGAGCATATCTTGTTCGATCGCGCGCAGTGTTTCTTCGGTCAGAGCCCTTTTTGCGCGCGCGAGACAGCTGCGGTAATTGTCTAGAGATTCTGCTGGGTCAAAGCCATCGCCATCCGACGACGAATGTACCTTTGCTTATGGTTAACGCATTCCCCGCTGCACGCTCCCACATCGAGGCACGCAGTTTTGTCGGAATTCCATTCCACCATAGTTTGCGAAGGGTAGGATCTCGATGTACAACGCGCCAGTCAGGGACGATCATCTTCTCCCACACGTGAACAGACTGTTCGATTCGGAGTTCGCGAGCTAACCTGCGTTCTTGCAAGGCTATTCGCCTTTTCTCTTCTGTAAATGCTATATGAATACAAGGATATGGTGTGGGTGGTGGACCGCTTCACCCGCCGCCCGACTCTGCTTCATCATGGCTTCCCAATCTGCGAGGTGTTTGCGGTCCTCTTTGCGATTCTTTGGAGGAAGAAAGTGTGGACGCGTTTTGCTTACCACCATCTGGAGCGCAGAGGGCCCGGTAGAGCGAAACTGTTTGTGACTTTGCGACGGAACGGACACCTGGACGTCAGGAAGCGAGGAGGAGAGGGTGACCTTTGGCAAATCCAATACAGACGGGGTAGGACTGGGTTCTCGAGAACTGTGCGTCCCGTCAGGGGCCGCGGCTGTGGGCACAACAGAGACGCGGGTGATTGGCTGCTTAGAGACGTCGATGTGTACGGCAGGGTGGGGGGCTTCTTCCCCGTGTGGGTTCTTTTCCTCGGACGCCGACAGTGGGAGGTCATGCGACGATTGTCGGTCAACAGGGGTATGCGGATGCGAGGCGCTGGATGGCACGCTGGCTTGATCTGACTTGGAGGTGCATGTGCTACCGTCGAGGTAAAACGTGGATATTGATTCGTCCACGGAGCTGGTCTCCGTCGCTGCCTGATCCGCGGTGGGCCAATGTGCTACCTGCTCTCTGAGATGCTGTCGTGCAGTTGCGGAGGAGAACTCAAAGGGCTGATCTTCGCCATCAGCGAATGGGTCATCGAGGGCGAGAAATCCCTTTCCTGGTTGACGTTGTAGGCTAGACGTGGACATGGACTCGGAGTTATAAGTGGCTGTGTAAAATATAACATTGTATTGATTATGTAATCTAAATACTACCCTACATAGTAGAACTAGAAATGCACACACTATCCTATATAGCACATTGTCACATTCAAGTCAAGAACATGCTGCATTATGTCAACTAGGTTGGCTGGTCCAGGCCCCCTCTGAAAGACTGACTAATGATTTTTTATTATAAGCAATGAAGTTAAAGTCATTTCCTCTCCACAACTTGAAGGGTGGTGATCAATACAACTTATACAAGGGGAACTTGGATAATGGTGATAGTCAGCATGCCAATGGTTAGTGTTGTACTGTGGCCTGCACATCCAGATCTTGACTAACACAATTTTAAAATAAGACTGTGAACTTACAATCTTGTTTATTCTACAATCATCTCCAAGATTCTCCATCTGATATTATGGCACAGGTCCATTGACTTAAATTTTCATCCACAGCATGCTAACCTCAGTTCACCCAGATGATCAAATTGTTTGCACTTTTCCACTTTCTAAGAGTTCTATCAGCACTTAAGAAAGAGTGCCATTATCCTCTTGTAAAGTAAGCAGTGCATTGGAACAGACATCAGCAGCTAACCTCTATTACTTAGATTGATTTACTTAGAGGAGGATCAAATCCTCCTCATCATAATGCCTTCACATGTTTATGAAAGCTTACTCTGAGTCCTCTCATTTAATGACTTCATTGAAGATCTCAAGTTCATCAGAATACTACACCATGACTAGTACCACCACAGAAGTTCAATCTCACTTAACATCTGCTCCAATTTGTCAACAGAATACCCTAGTAGAGCAGACCAGACAATGAGATGGACCATTTCTGACTTCTTCCTCATTCTTGACAACCACAGCATTTTTGTATCACCCCAACCAAAATAAACTAGGGACTCAGAGGTTGCATTCACAATGTCTGCATCTGTCACTTGCATCCACCTTGCTCAGGTTATTAACATCCATGAAATAACCAATCTAGCTTTTATGACAATTATTGAAGAAACTCTTAGATGGGAGCATCCAAAATACAACCCTCCACAACATTTCCTTTAGGCTTTGTTCTTTGTCAAATTCACTTCCCAGATTTCCCCACTTGAACTGGATGCTATCAGCAGATCTATCATGCTGAATGACATCCCATGGATGTCTGTTGCTATGATCTCACTCAAGCAAGGCATCAGCAAATTTTGTGACAAATATATAGCCCTATCTAAGTCTATGGATTGTTTGTTAACAAATCTAGAGATGGTCTAGGAGTGGTCTGAAGGTGGTCTATAAATGGTCTGGACTCTGGAGATAGTCTATGAATAGTCTGTAGAGATCTGTGAATATTATAACTGTTTTGCCAAAATATTACCACTTATCTTATTTCACTTTAACTCTAACTCTAACCATCTTAGTATTTCACTATTTAACTCAATATCTAACTATATTATGTAATTTACACTTAGCTTAAGTAATACACTAACTATTTAACTACCAATAAATTTCTAATATACAAGTTAAGATTTCTATGAGGTCCCCAACCATTACTATCACTATTCAGCCCTCAAAAAAAAAAAAGCTTAACAATGCAATTAGACAACATGCAATAAGTTTATAGTACTACTATGATTGCACTTATGTACATGTCACTACACTGATTTATACTTGTTAGGACTACACTTTTTTACACACTTTTTCACTACATTTTTACTATACATTATTTTTATAGACTATTGACACATTTGTAAAAACTAACCAAGTGCTAACCAGACTTCCTACTAGTAGTGTAGTCAAAAAGTGCACCAAAGTGTGAAAAACAATATCAAAAAAGTTTAGTCAAAAGTGTACCAAAAAGTGTAGTCCAAAGTGTACAAAACAAGTGTTGTATGGACTGTTGGGCCTAGAGAGCTATGGAAGTCTGTGGATCCTGGAGAGCCTAGAGAGCTGGAGATCCTGTAGAGCTAGAGGATCTGAAGAGCCTGTGGTAGCCTGTAGAGTCTGTGCAGTCTTGTGGGCAAAAAGTGGTTTGCTGATTGCACTCAGTGGCTATGTAACATAGTATTATTATGATCGCAGAGGTCCTCCTCGTCCTCGCTGGACACGCATCCTCGCTCTTTACTCCGGACAACGATCTGCACCCGTCTTTTCGTTCCCTTCTACACCCAGGTGAGGAGCAATGTCTCCACCTTCTCAGCCAGATCGCGCTTCGCTATCGCAAGATCAAAAAGTCATGCGAAACTCTTCCCCGCTCGCGTTCTAGATATGTGTGCGCACTCTGCGCGACCCTCAACCAAATTCTCAAGGACGATTACGAGAGTCTGGTCGTGGACACAGAAGCGAAAGTCCTCCGCCGCGACCCGGACCTCGTCGGCCAAGGATTCTTCGTCCCGCTCGCTGCAGTGCGCGCCACATTTGCAGAGTGGGACGCGCCCCTCGCCGCGCTTGAGTCCTTGATGACCCGCCTGGAGTCCGAGGACCAGTGGCAGCCAGGCCCGCTGATCGACATGCTCCTCACTCGCTCAAAGACGGGCGTACACCGCATCGCCCAGATCATGTCTTCCCTCGCAATCGCGGTGCAGCGTACGTGGCGTGGACAGCTGGCTGCGTTCTTGTTGCATGGCTCTCTCTCGTCCATCGACCCGCTGGCGTCAGACAACCATGTGCTTCTTGATGGCTCGATGCCCTCCTGCGTCTCTCAGCAGTCGCGTGAATCCATCGTCTATGTCGGGCGTGCCATTGCGACGGTTAAAGAGAAGAAATGGGAAAGCCAGATTCCGCGAGAACTGGCCCTGCAGCATGCCAACTTACTCGATACTGTACTCCCCGAAGACCAGTACAGATTCGATCTGATCATCTCTCAAATCCGGACCAACGTCAGCGAGTGGTTGTGGCTCAATGTCCTCACACGCAAAGACGTAGAAGATTCCGTCGTGTCACTGTAAGCGCGTCGCTGCTCGACACTTGTCTGTGTTGGTGCTCACATTTTCGCAGAGCAAACTATTTCCTTTTGCGCAACGGGGAATTTAGCCTAGCCCTCATAAGAGACATCGAACACCTTAAAATATCTCGTCTGACGACCCGCTCGGGCGGTACTTCTATGATCAGGGAACAAGATCTAAACCATGCCCTCCTCAGAGCATCTTTGGGAACGACAGCGCAGCACGACCCGTCATTGCTGCAACTCAGGTTTCAGATGCCCTCAGGGCCCATTCGCCCACTGCTTCCCTCTTTCAGCGACAGAGTACTTTCCTCTTCGACGACCAGCAACCTTGGCGAAATCACTACTTTCGATGACCTCCTTCTGGGGACCACTCTCGTTCTCACGTACAACGTAACGTGGCCACTTGACCTCTTTCTTCACCCTTTAGAGCTGCAGATCTATTCTGCATTGTTCAACTATCTGTCGTCGCTGCGCAAAACACACACGCGGATCCATACGTGCTGGACGTCGTTGTCCAATGCTCAGCGAGCTCGACGTAGATGGACGGGCCTCGGAGAGGGCGGTACTACAGAGGATCTAGAGGCACGAAAGCAACTGCTTCGTTGCGGATGGGGCGTCGTCCGGGACATGGGATGGTTTCTTGACAGTCTGTTGGGATATGTCATGGTAGATGTCGTCGATGTGGAGTTCAGGCGGTTCAGGGAACTGCTGAACAAACCCGAGAGCGTCGGACGGACGGCAAGCAAGACTTTAGAGAGCGGGAGCAGTGCGGATGGGGGAACAAACGTGGAACGAGGGTATCTCGACTTTACAACGCTTCGAAACCTCCATACGACATACCTGGAGCGCCTCGTGACGGGGTGTTTGCTTTCCCACCCCATCCTCACTGCGATCCTTCGGCCTATTTTCGAGGTCTGTGAACGGTTCGTGGCACAGGTTGAGCGATGGGGTGGGGATGTGCTCCCGGCATTACTATTTGAAGGCAGTATCACAGCCGGAAATGACAAGGTAGGGATGATGGTCCAGGAGCGACTGCAAGTAGTTTCGGAGATCAACCAGGTGAGTGTCGTGCACGAGACGTAAAGGGCTGCTTCTGAGCGATACACAGAGTCTACATACGCTGCTAGATTCGTTTTACGAACAGCTATCGGTGTCGACGTCACAACAACCGTTTACGGCGACGGGAGATGGGTCCAAGTCGATGCTGATGACGAGCACGGGGAACCAGACGATGTTTCAGCGGACGTTTGTGAGAGGCAAGGGATCTGAGTGGAACGGGGAAGTTCGGCGGCATGTGGAACGGTTGCTACTGCGATTGGACCTGAACGGGTCATTTTCCAAACGGAGGGAGTAGTAGCATTACGGCACATAAAACTTGTTCGCACATACGGATATGACCGGGTCATGCAGAGTTGCTGCTTTTCGCCTCTCCCAGCATCTCCGACATCTCTCATCGACACCTTCCATGGCTCCTCCTCGTAACTCTCTACCCAAATCTCTCTAAGAAATTTTCACTTATAATGATGCACAGAATACACGCCCCGTCTCATCGGTGCTCCCAACACACTCGGTGCGTCCTTTTCTCGTCGCGATTCCTCGTGCCATTGATCAGTGTGATCGGATTATCAGATCACAGAGTGTACATCGAGCAAAATGGCCGAGTGGTCTCCTCCTTCCACGACATCCCGCTCTTCGACGACAGGAACGGTGGCATCCTCAACATGATCGTCGAGGTCCCCCGCTGGACCAACGCCAAGATGGAAATATCCAAGGAAGAATCGTTCAACCCCATCAAACAGGACATCAAAAAAGGTCGCCTGCGTTTCGTCCGCAACTGCTTCCCCCACCACGGTTACATCTGGAACTATGGCGCGTTCCCCCAGGTCCGTCCGTCGCCCCCAATGCCCATGGATGCCCTCCCCTCACTGACATCTCTCCGATAGACTTGGGAGGACCCGAACGTTACTCACGCAGAAACCAAGGCCAAGGGTGACAACGATCCGCTCGACGTCTGCGAGATCGGTGAGCAGGTCGGGTACACCGGCCAGGTGAAACAAGTCAAGGTCCTCGGCATCATGGCATTGCTCGACGAAGGCGAGACAGACTGGAAAGTCATCGTCGTCGACGTCCACGACCCCCTCGCTCCAAAGCTCAACGACATCGAAGACGTCGAGCGTCATCTTCCCGGCTTGATTAGGGCTACTAACGAGTGGTTCAGGTAAGCCCTTTGCTACTGCGATGTCGTCAAAAAGAACATGGCTGCTGACGGGAGCGGACGACCAGGATCTACAAGATCCCCGATGGCAAGGGCGAGAACGCGTTCGCCTTCTCGGGTGAAGCGAAGAACAAAAAGTATGCAACTGAGATCATTCACGAATGTCACGAAGCATGGCGCCGCCTCGTCGTCACTGGCGAAACCCCAGCCAAGACCCCTTCGTATGACCTCTCCATGTGCGTTTGTCTTGGTGAATGCAACTATCGACTCACTCCAATGCTTCAGTCGTAACCTCACTAATGACGGACCCGGCTTGACCCTGCCCGAGCATCCTTCTTATGCCGACATCCCTAAGGACTCGAGGCAGCCCCCTGCTCCCATCGATCCTTCGAGTGAGTTCTATGTTGGCCCCTGATCACGTAATTCTAACCATGTCCCAGTCTCCAAGTGGTTCTATATTTCCTCTGTTCAGGTCTAAAGCCTTGGGAGAGATGGTTGTACAATATAAATGTCAATCCCATCCGATTCCGTACGATCTGGCAGGTCGTGATCGTGAATGTGTGAATTAGTTGTCAAACTAGAGCTACAAGTGAACGCGTATGCGAGAATCAAGCAATGTTCAGTGCCTTGGCTTTTCGAGACCTTCCTGCAGCGATGGGTATCGACAGTAACGGTCTGAGATGGACGTCACCGTCCATGTGCCTGTTAAATGTTCATCAATACAATTAAATGCCACGTGTCGACTCGAGCATACCTTCGAGTGCCGAAAAGACAGAGTATTCGTGCGTCATCACGCCAGATACTGTGTGCGTCTCCAGGACCTTTCCAGGCTTGCCTCCCTTCCTAGGACTAGGCTCCGCACGCTGATACGTGAACGTGAAGGGAGGCTCGCCAATCAACGTGAACACGATCTCGGCTTGATCACCTGCGAGCCGCAGCCAAACGTTACGATCGAATCTGTAGCGCGTAATCGGAAAACCGCACCCTCATGTATGTCTTGGTATATGCGCTTCCCGTGCCCCACCTGGGCCGACGGCAACGAGTGTATATTCATGCGTAGATTGATGACGGCGGCTTTACACATCTTTTGCTGGTGGGCGACCGAGGCAACCGCGAACTCGCCACTTTGTTGTTGAACGATCGACCACGGCGACGTCTTTGCTTCCTGCGTATAGGACTTGCCGTTGACTCGGTATCTATGCAATCATATAAGCAAAACGCCCGCGAAAGGGTCGCGCACACGTCAACTCACCCAATCGTCCAGGGCGGCGTTCCCTCTAGTTGGAACTGGGTCACATCACCCACGCAGAAATCCGTCTTCGTGTCCATCGGAACGATAGCAGCCGTTTCGGCGACATCTATCCAGATCGAACGGCGCAAGAGGTCAAGTTCTGCTTGTTCACAGTGTGAAGAGTCGTGGACGGTCTCGATCGTTACTTGGTAGGGCCCGATGGACGTGAAGTGGTAGGATGGTATGTCCATCTTCCAAGCCTTCTCGTGCACTTCCACGATCTCGTGCTGTATCTTGCTAGCGGCAAGGTTTTTAATCGATAGATGCAGCTGGAATGGTGCGGTACCCTCGAGAAGGATCGTGCCGTCGGATGACGTTATATCTCGAACGCTGAGAATGTCGTTGAGGCAAAACGACATGCGATTATTGTTCCTGAACTTTGCAGACGGCTTTGGAAGCACTTCTTGCTCAAAGACCAACCGCTCTGAACGCGGAATTACAACACCCTTGTGCTTGTGGAGTGGGTATGCCGCATCTCCGACTTGCTTCACTTCATAGTATTTGCGTCCGGAGCTAGAAGTGTGAAGTTGAAAACGTGTTCGTGGCTGAATGCTGCTCATGGTTGGTTGGTCCAGAACAATCGTACCCACGCCTGACTCGTCCTTCATTGCAACGTTGTACATGATCTGGAAAGGAGGTCGCCCTGGAGGGAACAATCAAGGGATGATCAAATGGAACATCTGTTTACTCACCTGCCAAGACCAAGTCAACGTGGTCATCGTAGCCCTGGCAAATTGGTGGAAGTATATGGGAGCGGTTATATGGCTCAAATATCGACGGTGTTCGTGAGTCCAGTTCAGCAGACGGCCGGGGCACCCAATCTACATTATATTTATTTTCTTCCGGAATAACGAAGCCTGGGCATTGCGAGTCAGACACCTGGGGGATAGGTTAAGATCAATACTCCGTAACAACTTAGAATATGCCTACTTCGAGGAGCTCGTACGAGCCCTTGTTTTTGACGCGGATATGATCATTTGGAGAGCGCAAATTTGCAGTCTGGACAGATTCAGGCTCTTCGATGCGGCTATACTTGACTGTCCATGGCTGGAGTAACACAATATCAGCACGGAATACAAGGCTATCTGAGCATGCACATACCCCATCACCTGTAAGCCGCAAAGGTAATTCAGTTTCGTCGTCCTCCAGGATCGTCACCAACTTAACACCGTTCTTTATGTAGAACTTGGCTGTAGGCTAAACAAACACTATGGTTAAAACCGACGATCCTCAAAAACTGATGAGGTACCTTTATTCTGCGGACATTCACTGAAAAGCCGGGCACAGAGATGGAACGTTTACATCCATAAGCGTCCTCAACGCTCACTTGAAGAGATGATGGTGAGAGAGCTCAGCTGCAAGACGTAAAGTGCTTACCTAGATCCACCTCAAAAGTACCACCCTCCTTATCCGTTTTAGATGGGATAGGCACTTGTATGCGTGTAGGTGATGACTGTATGTCGCGGATCTCTAGGCGATCAGTGGTGCGAGGACCGACAATATCTAGATCTATATTCCACGGTGCCGTTCCCTGGGGACACTGTTTAACAGATGACACTCTGCAAACCACCTACCAACTCACTCGGAGGTCCACTTCGATGTCGACCATATTCCCCGAACAGCTGTTGACCATGCGCTTGGAACGCCCAGCACCAGCCGTTAGAACAAAGTCGGCGGCCGCTAGGGGGTGAACGATCTGATCAATGCTTGGGCCCTTAAGATCCACCTTTCTGTAGTTTGCATCGCTCAGCTGTAGGAAGGTATAAAAGTAGTGTCCGCTGTGTTCGGGTTGCAATGTAAGTTCACCTCGTGAACTCGTGAAGGTCTTAAAGAGATCACGCGGTTCTTCCTTGTCGCGTTGTGTGCGGTAGTACACAGTGAAGGGAGGAGTCCCATGAAATATGAGCGAAGCCGAAACGCCCGTATCGCCGGAACTATGACAGCGATTAATGAATTTGTTGCCATATGGAATAGAGGACACGCGCCCACCATTCGTGGATTCGCTTCCATTCAATTTCGGCCGTTGGTACGGGTTTTTCTACAACCTGACAGGTATCCGGAGAGAGAACATCACCCTCGCACCACTGAGAGACTCGTTCTGAGTACCGATGCGTCTTTTTCAGGAAGTTCGGGCACGTACCTTGCCTCTAATTCCAAGAATCGTGTATTGTCCTGCGGCACTGGCACTAGAACCAAGAGAGGATTGTTCGGTATGAAGCGTATCCCTCCATGGTTTGACAGATTTGCCGCCACTTTTGCTGTCCTCAGAGGGATCGAACTTGATGTCTACATGCCACGGAGCATCCAGTGGATCCGAATCAGTTACTTGAAGAGACAAGGGTGCGTCCGACCCAATGAGCAAAGAAACGGGACTTCCTGGACCACAATTCCGGAAAGAAACACCAGGACGCCGAAGGATGTTCAGCGACCGCACTGTTTTCGAGTTTAATGCCGCTTCACGGGCGAGGGTTTCGCTGGAGACACTTTGATCAAGAGGGACGATGTTACCCATGCCATCAATGATGCTCTCCAAAACGAATGTCACTCTCCCTAAGGATTCCGCCGACATTGTGAGAGGTACTTTAAGCACCTGAGGTATTTTCGAGGAGGTTTTGACAGCGTTGCGTGAATCAGCATGTGAACGAGATGCGGGGTTGTTGTCCTCGATGCCTTCGACAAGGAAGCTCTCCTTTTTCCCACTGATATACTTGGACCAACGGAGACTGAGAGGTGGTACCCCACGGATATCGATGGTCAAGTCAATTCCTGAAGTGTCTCCTTGACAGCGAATCGCATGGGCTGGTTGGGAGATGGAATCGTCGGTATAGTATGCAGAAGGACATGGTACGACGGTGACTTCGAGAGGATGAGCAAGTCGAGCAGCCACGCCAGAGTTATCGAGTATTCTCTCCAATCGAATAGTGCCTGGCTTTGTCACGCGTATATGGGCAAGTGACTGAGTTTTTTGCAGCTGAGGATTAGAAGAGGACGGGGTGTCTTCCTCGTCATCTTCATATTCGTCGGCGGTGGAATGGGCGCGAACTGAATGAAGGCCTTCTAGTCGAGCTTGTTCGGCCGCTTTGAGGTCCTTCGCGCTGAGCTCGATATGCTCTATGCGACCAGTACCAGACTGACCCTCAATGTACGTCAGTGGCGTAAAAGAGTAGCGGACGTTCGCCGGAGTGGTATTGTTGACGAGGATAGGAATGAGCACGGATTGTGAGGGAGGAGAGAGGCAGAAGGTGAGTGCGTCTGGGTTGAGATGTGCGGTGCTGATTGGCGACATACGAACAGTGTGCTGACCGAGCAAGTGCTGGTCTCCGCGAGGAGAGAAAAGGGAAAGGAAACCAAAGGGAGAAAATACGTCAGCGATGCGGAACTGCTCGGGGGTTGCAGGTAGATCGGGATGTTCTGCAAAATGAGTGAGCGCGTTCTCAAGAGATACGAAAAAGAGGTTACTTTGTATTCCCTGATATCCACTGGTGGTGGTGGTGGTACTTGAGCCAAGATGTAGACTTATGGCACCGAACAGCACACCGTCAAGGAACCATAGCGAGAGGATTTGGAGGACGACGATAGCTTTGCTGTAGGTGAGGCGTGGTATGCGGAGCTGCGATAGGAGTGCGACGTATGCAAAGTCGAGGCAAAGCCACTTTCTGCCATACGAATAGGAACTATCGGAAGCAAACAGGCTTCGAAGTATGTCTAATGCCTTGACGGCCTTGGGTGCTGTCAGCGAGGATAAAATACCTAAATTTTAGTGTACTTGCCTGCAGTAAACATCCTAAACTGAGATAATAAAGACGCTGTGAGGGTACGTCGATGAAACGCTCTGGAATGAGCGGACGCATCGAAGGAGTAAGTCAGAAAGAGAAAGCACGCTCACGTGATGACCTCGTGCGTGCATGATGTTAACGCGCGCTTACCCGAGTCGGATTCGATCGCGGGTTGGATATGAACAACATCCCGGCACTTCCCTCCATCGAGGGCGATCTCCTCCTCGATGTCCTCACTCGCCAGCCGCATAGAAACACCTCTTCTCCTCCTGATAATACAGAGCACGGCGGTGCAGAGCGACTTGCTGAACTCGGTCACACCGTCCTCAACATGATCATCATGTATATCCTGTTTCAACGAACACCCTTCGTCTCTGCCTTGGATCTTTCCGTATGCTGCAGATCTGAATAAGACCTTCCTTAGTTCCTGTCCTCATGACATTGCCATAGGAAAAACATAAGGAATTGATGGACGACAATCACATCAAAGACTGGGTCACTTGTTACAATCTCAAGACGAGAGTGAGAGGCTTGGAAGATCGATCTAGGCTCGACGATCCCACCGTAAGATAGTACCCATCCTTGCTTGTCAACGCATTCATTTTTAGTAGGAAGAACGCCTCCTCTTTTGCTCTTATGTCGGAGCCGTATATGTACAGAAAGGGCTCCCTCCCCTTCTAGCCTGGATAAGTCGTCTTGTACAACCCGAATCAGAGCCTCTCGCGGCACCGGGAGGCGCCGCCGCGCCGCCCCCTCCTCCATATTCTTCAGCCAATACACCTGTACCCCCGTCTGCGCCACCAGCACCCATGCCGTCCCCGATGAATATGCCGCAAGTTCCACAAGTTAATACACTAGCTTTGTTCAATCAGACATGCTCTCAACGCGGCCTTGTCATCAACTGGGAGAGTGTGTCTGAGGGCCCCGCCCACCAACCTCGCTGGGCTGTCAAATGCTTTGGTGAGCATCCTTTTCACCACCCCTTGGGCACTAACGTATATCACCCGCAGTCAACAACCAACACAGAGGCTCTGGGATAGGCAGGAACCAGAAAGTGGCAAAGGAAGAAGCAGCCCGGCACGCATTTCAGGCGTTGGGTTGGGGAAGTGAGTACTCTAACCTGTCACACCTCACTGGCATTGAATCCACAACTGTAGGCTTTTAATAGATCGGTCTTTCACCAATGATCACAACGTCAACTTGTAGAATGTATATGTGCAATTACAACAATATATTGGCTTTATGGTGTGAAAATGACCAGCAAGTGCAACAATCACATTGTGTGCTACATTTTTCTCCATCATGTCTAGACCGTCCAACGAAATCCCACCCTCCGGATACTAGCTCTTCCCCTTCGACAAAGCAAACATATTGTGATATATACATAAGTAAGAGGCGAATGGACGAGGTAATCGCGTAATTAAAATGAAACGGACGGCCATACAAGTGAGCCCACGCACGTGCAATATCACATCAACCAGAAGAATACATATGCACCCACTAGACCCAGAAGGACCTTAAGAGACGGATCCATGTTCGACCAAGCCGATACCACACTCGTCGTGAAATCGTACGTCGCCGGGGGTGGCCCTGATCCTCCAAGAGTCTGACCTCTGCCTGAAAAGGCACTAGTCGACGATGCAGACGAGGAACCCGCGAACTGTTTCACCGCGTTTTGCAATCCCCTGTGAGCCACACCTGCAGTGCCTGAAGCGGGAGAAAGAGTCTACACGCACGTTCGGTCAGCGCCGCGAATCGTGTGGATCTGTTGGGTACCCCGCAAGAAAACGAAAGTCGGCCTAGGAACCATAAAGGTCAGATCAGACTCAGGGGATAGGGGATAGAACTACCCACATAGCCGTGACTTTGTATGTGGATGCGACGTCTTTCGCGGCATCGACGTCACACTTGACGAAGTTAACGTTGGGATACTCCTTTGCCAGGGCCTCAAATGTTGGTGCAATGGCATGACAAGGACCACACCTAGTATAGACCTTTAGAAGCCGTCGACCGCCCGAGGTAGGAGAATCACCAGGTCGCATGGAAGTCGATAACCTAGTGCGTTGCGCCAAGTCAGGCAACTCAGTCGTGCGCGAAGACGAACCCAGCTCACTGTCAACTTATTTGAATCCGACAGCAGGGGATTGAGCTGGGACACTGAATTGACGTGCGTGAGGGACATGCTGTTTACGTGCGAGGATAGTACGTGCGAAGCTGCAGCGGAAGTAAGTCCGATAGTACCATTATGTAATGCAGTGCTCGGGGGGTCGACCCCCCGTTGTCGTGGACAACAACGGATGCAAATCCTGACATTTCGCCACAGCGAATCGCATTGTTGAGAATAGATATGGGTTGATCATGCATGTGCTAATCCTGCCAGCCGTTACAAGTACTTGGTGTCACCTCAGCAGAATCGGGCTAGATAACAGCATCCCCTCTTTCAGCCCACTGTGACAGGTTAAACTGTTCTCACCCGCGGACGACGCTCTTCGTCGTCGCGCACGTGGCACGTAGTAGCCCACGCCCTGCGTAGTTCCACCCCTAACTCCAGCATCCGGGGGAGACCTTGTTGCCGGATAACATCCTGCGGACGATGCATCAGAGCGAGACCTGGCATGCATGACAACGTCTCTCCCAGGGGAGAGATAACACGAGGCTTGCGGTAATGCGCAGTGATTCGGCGTATAACTTGAACTCGGGGGCTGCAGCTTCTGGGACGTCAGTCTCGTTACCAGATTCTTCTTCATGACGTGTATCAACCCGGTTTTCTTCCCTTGGGATTGATGGAATAGATACGGCGAACACGAGAACGTTAACGGCGTCAAGGTTTTCTCTCCAGAAAGCATCTTCCCGGTTCCGTCCGCCTTGCGATCGCTGACGAGGTAGTCGAATTTCCAGCGTATCCTAACGTTCTGACTCAGGCGAGACCCATTTACGTCGTTGTTCACCGTCGACGCCATAAACGGCTCCGTTCCAACGACAGTGTAAACACCGTTGGCCTTGACGCTAAGAGTTGCTTGTCTCGAAATATAGTCACGAGACTCGTCGCCTGCTACCGACACCATTCTGAGCGTGGGCGGACTGTCTAGCGTCGCATAGTGAAACGCGAACGTTTCCCGCTTCGTCGGCATAAACTCGGCAACCCCTGCGGTGACGTCGGGCCCGGCGTTCTCAGCAGACTCGTAGGGATAGAACGAACGACTCCGCGGAGAATAGCCGATTAGCTGCATACACGGCCTCACCGAACGAAACCCTTCTTGATCGATCCACAACTGAATTGTCATGTGCTTTATCCACGAAAGCTCTTCCGGGAGTGCTACGTGCCTCGCGAATGGATGCGCCGCATCAGGCACATGGGTGTCGGCCGCACACGAACGAGTAGACACTGTAGGCGCAGGGTCTGACACCCAACGTCGAGGGCGCGATGCATGAATGGTCGAAGGCAGTGCGTTGTGTACTAGATCTGCATCAGGTTCAATTCGCGGAGACCTTGGACGACCCGGAAAGCGGACGGCTCTCGCCCTTTCCAGGGGGCGACGGTGACGTTGTCGACTAATAGGAGAGGATAAAGGTGAGATAACATCGGCCGATGATGACGGCGAAGGAGGTGCAAAAGTTGGCGTTGGCAACGTGGAGTAAGTGTGGAACGTGGCGGACGTCGCCAGTTGATCACCGTCGAGATCTTCTTCGGTCGTGTTATTGGGTTCCATGATACTCGAACGGGAAGTCTGCGAATCCCGTAGTCCCTCAACATCACCTTGTTTTCCAAGTAACCATAAGGGTTCACAGCGACCGCCTACTAGCATGCTTGACCACCTGACATTAGCACCAAAGAGGCAGTTATACGAAGTTGAAACAACTCCGTTCTTCATCTTGCCGCAAATGGCTCTGATAGGACAACCAGAGTCTCCTGGGGATTCAGTGTAGCGACCGTCCGAGAGCTCCGCAGTCGGGCACGTATTGTCTAATTCCTCGTGCATCCGATTCTTGATGTGTATGACTTTGTGCCTGTGCGCCAGCTTCGACTCCTCGGCAACGACGTTGTACAACTCCAGTGTCAACTCCCCATCGCAGGCGGAAGCGCAAACATGTGTCGTCGCTTCCAGAAGTATTGGTATCTCCCCCGTGGTCGAAGATGTCGGAAAGTCATTAGCCTCCAAGATGGGTGAAGGGGGGAGGAGGACGGCGGACAGCAAGCGCAAGTCAGACGAAGTGCGAGTCAGCCGTGTGTGGATAGAGTTAAAGGTCATGATGACCGTTCGCTGATTGTTCGAGCTACATGCTACAAACAAGTATCTATGCCTAGTATTCCAACCGACGTCAGCGTGTCAGCCTCCGCACGATCTAGGTATCATGCTTTTGCGTACTAATTCCTCGCTTATCCACGAGAGATGAACTTGCGTTCCTTTGTGCTAATGCTGTCTCTGTTTTTGAGCAGGCAATATTCCCCATACTCATTCTTCCTCTGCCACCAACGCCCGGGAATCCACAGTGCCCTCGTCATTAACGAGGAACGCGATGCATCAAGAAAAGGAGAACATGCGACACGTTCCCATGTCTGTTCATCAGCAGCATATCGAGGCTCATTCCCGGAGGAAGTCGGATGGTGAGGAAAGTCAAGATCAACAAGATAGTCACACGTTTCCACAGAGACCTACGAAGGTGTTATTAACATATTCCAAGACAAAAAATCAAGGTTCCGCACATAGTATTCGTGAACCTCCCTGTTAAGGTCATTCAATCCGAACGGGGTGTTCCGAGAGCCTTTCCTATCCCACCATGGTTCACTTGCGATATTCCCCGATCTGAAATGAGCAGGGAGCAATCCTTCGAATTCACTTTTCACGAAGTCAACGGAAACACCATTTGGGACCAAGTAGTGTCCTGGGAAGCGATACCATTCCTTTCCAAGACACAGCTTCAGGTCAAATTGCTTTAGCTCCGAAAAGTCGATGCTTGGCCTGTCGTCCACATCTACACCGGCAGGTAAAGGTGGTAGAAGCCCAGTATCATTAAGGAGTCGAGGGAGTTCAACGGCCTCGAGACGACCGAACACATCTAGAGGTGCGTGATAATAGTGCCATAACGCGAGGACGCGCGAAATGGACAGGAACCCAGATATCGAGATGATGGAGAGGGTAGTTGCGCTGAAAACAATCGACTTGGAGGCCTGTGGCAACAGTACGAAATTGTTAGTAGGAAATGAGTGAACCGCGATGAAAATAGGGATGATCCACCTTGTATGGGGATTTCGTTATACGGATATATGTGATTTCCAGCCATCCACGTAGTAAATAAATTGTGACAGCCGCGTTGAAACATATAAGTGGGTAGGCAGGGAACATGAATCGTTCCTCTTTGTGCGCTTGCGCTGTCAGTATTGAAGCCCATAAGTACAATGGGAACAGCCGCAACGCGAGAATCGTAAATGGCGAGCTTTCGTTTGGCCCAGGTTTGGTGAGCCCAAGACGCTTGCGGTCGACATAATATGTGATCGCAAGGGACGGTAATGAGGCAAATGCCAGCACCAGAAGGATGTTGAAGTTGAGGAGAAGGTTGAGGATGTAGAAATACCATGGTGACGTCCCATATAGTTCAGGGCCACGTTCAGAACCGCCAAAAACGTTGTACCAGACGATGTTCCACGGAACGATAGTCCACTGACCATACGCAACGCTATCGATACACACCACGGGCACCTGATACAAGAATAAAAATCGGCAATGCTTTTGGTGTGCACCGAAGGACTTACAAACAACAGAGCAGAAACCAAACCAGCCAGGATAAGACGCCGCCAACGTGCTATCATCCACTTGCCACGTGAGGTAGGTTCCACTTTGTCTCCGCTGAGCACGAAAAGTTCTTCGAACACAAATGGTAACGAGAGGGCGAGTGCAAATGGCCACCCTACGATGGCACCAGTAGCGAATAACATAGTGGCACAGAGCGTCCTTCTCATATTCTTGAGACTGGAAGGCTCCGAGGCAAATGCATATGCAAGTGTGGTAGCATACATGGCAAAAGAGGAAGGCAGGAAGGCTGTGGCGCTTTGAGAGGCTATGTGAAGTGACGGGAAGGAGACATACCAGGTGCAGCATTCCACATGCCTGCATTGAATAGGAGGATGAAAAACAGATAACGACCAACCCTGTCATTGATCTTTTCGACTACAGCACGGAAGAATGCAGCTTCACATAGCGTGGACGAGACAGCAAGAAAAATCCGTACGGCAAAGAACGCCGGTCGCTGTGTAGTAACGGTTAGTGCTGGGGTGGATCTCGGATTGCCAATATTACTTTTCCGAGTGCGAAGATCGATGACAGACGAGCCGCCGGCATATGGAGCAGAATATATGCCCAGCTTCGTATTGCAAACGTGGGGGTTACTTCCCATGTCTGAAATCCGTGACCGTGTTGTAAGAAGTGCAAAGGCTCCCAGAAGTTGAAGACTGTGCGATTGAGTGTATGCTTTGGACATTCGAGTGAAGACTGACCTTCATCGCAGTCTTGTATGTTGGAATACATAGCACACGCCACACGGACAAGGAGTAAGATGCGAACAGCAGTCTGGAAATCAGGTACCCATGGTTTCCGAGCGGTCCTGAGTGATGGTTAGAGATTGCAGCCTAGGTACATCGGAAGAACTACCTGCGAAGTTGATCCTGCAAGATGCCAGTGTGTCTTTTGGACTGGGCAACGGAAGGAATGTGTTTTTGGGCCACTGGGCGTCTAAACCGCAGAGTTTGTGTCCCTGAAGCCATTGGGAGTAAAATTGGAACGGTAGCAAATCCCACATTACAAAGTGTCAACGTCACGTGACTCCGTATAGAAACGCATCGGGAAAGTAAGATCGACAGCCTGAGCCGCGAGCCATGGAATATGCGGCGATGCCTCCAACGGAGCTGGTAGGCCAGGATATCGGGGTATCTTGATGGAGGAAGTGGGATGACTTGTTGGGAAGGTGGGGTGATTCGCCGCTGGCAAGACCGGATCGGGGGAGTCACCGTGGCTGGCAGTCGAGCGACGGACATCTGCTTCTCGAGAAGCCGTCGTGCTTCCAATCCGTCCACCGTCTCCTCCTTATTATTTCTTTCCTTCCCCCATCATCAAAACCTTCCCCACCCTCTCCCCATCATTCTTTTTCTCCACGCGATGGGGGACACCATCGAAACAGCTCAGTATTTTATTTACGTGCAAGTTCCTTTCGACACGTCTCTCCGTGCTCTTCTCACCTTTTTTTTTTCTAGCACGCAGGTTTATTTCTGCTGTCAGTCACGTCCCCCTGCCCCTCTTTCATATCACTGATCCACTTCCTTTCCCTCCAGGCATGTGTAAGTCCCCAATTCCTGGATACATGCACGTCAGTCCACATTTACACCCGCGGACGATGGCAGATTCCGTTGTCGTATGGGACTGGATTATCAGCCTTCCCAGAGAATGGCGTTTTGTACGTCGATTTTACACTCACCCGCAACTCACTCACCGTACCTGCAGATTTGGAAGACTACCTGGACGCCAGTTAAAGTGGCATACCTCTTTTGTCGGTGCGTTAAAATTCTCTTGCCACTCATTTCGGCCGATTGACATCCTCAACAAGGTACTGGGTGATCGTAGTCGTACCTTACCTTTTGTATGCTTTCGTCACAAATCACACTCAGGAGGTCTGCGAGAAAATCTACAAAGTGAGTACCCACTACTGTCCTCGTGACAAAATTAACCTCCACTGATGCCTGCAGATCCCAGTCGCTTTGGCAATGTGGAATCAAGTGGGGTCAGAGTGTCAGTCTTTATTTCTCCCGACGATTTGACCTCTAAATTCGTAAAATAACACCAGCCGTTCTGCTCATTCGCACCTATGCATTCTTCAATCGCAATGTGTACCTTCTACTGGCGCTTATTTGTGCGCTTGCTGGGGTGGTTGCGTACCAGCTCTACGTGGATGCATCACAGATGATACGTGAGTGTCACCGAAATGTGCATTCGGTCCCTCGGTTATTTACCTTCAACGATAGTTTTAGCTTTCGTGACCCCTCCGAAGGTCAGTGAGATATTAGCGGAGACAGCGATTCATTCATGTCAAAACCCAGGGTCCCTGCTTCCCCGCGTCGAAGCCTCACTCCGCGCACCTACTTGGTAATGACAAACTATGCCATTTGGATAACTACTAAATATACCTTGCGCAGGATTTTTTGTGCGTCTTGTCAGTGCGATAATATTAGCATGCTCACCTTTTAGACAAGATTGCTCCGCTCTTATTCGATACTCTCGTCACGGCCATGACGGTATGGAAGGCTTTCCACATTCGTATCAGAAATGGAGGAGCAAACAGCAAGCTCATTCAGACGTTCCTTCGCGAAGGTAAATGCGAAATATATGTGTGTTTCGTTGCATTCAATAGCATTCGGACTTAGGTGTCTTTTACTACATCCTGATCTCTATCGCCAACCTGGTAAGCTTGAACGTGTGGTATCTGGTCTATGATGTTTCACATGGTCGCGACAGATTAACGGAATCTTCTACCTGCAGTATGGCTCCTCCACACTTCTCCTTTCAATACGCTTACCATTCATGATCTAGACCACGTCAAGTTATATCGGCGCTGAATATCCCCCTTAGCGTCATGATGGCACCACTACTTGCCTGTCGTCTTGTAAGCATTTTGTGTTGCAATCTTGACATGAGGCTGACCACGTTTCAGATTCTGGATCTAAGGGAACGAGGTGCGGAGACAGTCTCCCACTCGGAAGGGACTGGCGTTGGCGCGTTCGCAACCAAATCTGGGGTGAGCGCTTCGTCCAATGGCCCGCCTCACATGAAGCGCGGTGGACTGGGAATCCGTCACCGCGGCCCCGGGTCCACTATTGCCTCGAACATCATGCTGAGCACTATTGGGAGCATCCAACCCGATCTCGAGGCTGCGGACGCCGAGCTGGATGAGATCCATTTTGAATCTGGCATGGGATTTGCTGGTGACAGTTCTCGGACGCTTGGTTCACTTGATCACGCAAGCCCAGCCCCAGCCTATAATTCGATCGAAATGGGGTCTACCACACGACGGGGTAGCGTGGACGACGAGGGTGAAGCAGGGCTTGTATCGGGCATTCGAGTTAATGTCGAGAAGACGACGTCAACGATGTGACGCTTCATCCAGGATTTTTCTTTTATTTCGGAACAGCATCGGATTAATGGTCCTGCTTACAGTACTCTGAATCGTTCTCTTGCACGTATCTCCGAGACGCCCTGGGGAGCGTTCAACGTTTTCTCTTTTTATAGAATACACTTGTCATGATGGCTGGAAGAGATGAACTTTTGTGTTGATGAGTAGGCCACATCCGTCGGCTAGTGGAAATGAATGCATATCACAAGCAGTAGATTTGATGGCTGATGGCTGATCGAACGGTCGAACTTAACACCTATCGGGTCAGCTCAAGAGGTATATACTATAACGGAGTACATACAAGTTCAAGTTATTGGAGAGACCGTAAGGTTTCGGAAATCCAAAACCTATGAGGGAGTCGACTGTACAACCCAAACATGGAATCAAGCCAATCCCGCCGATGGGTGCAGTCAACCCTCGTACGTTCAACCGTTTCGCGCCAGTCGCTGAGGGTACTGCTTTGGTGTGGAGACCATCCGCTTGACGTTGGTGTGACGAGAGGCACAGGGCCAAAAGAACATGTTTCATTCATATCCTATACTAGCTAGGCCTGAACTGTCGGATTGCAAGCGTAAAGTGTCAAGCAGATCGTGAGCGCCATGGAGCTTCTCACCTCATCGTGTCACCCCTCCTCCCGACAAGACTGGTTCGAATGCCAATTCACCGATAAGTTGTTGGACGCGGACGACGAGGCGGGTGCGAGTGAACTCCCTCCGAAACGTCACAAGGTGTGACATCATAATCGGCAACATCCGGCTGAAATGTTGACTTGAACTCTCTTCGACGAGCCCGAAAATTCAATATGACCAGCTCAGTCCCGGATCCACGACAGAGATTGGAGGTTGGCTATTCTGACCCTGCTCTGTGGAGTGCCCCGAGTACGTTAGCGCCATTGAGGTAGAGTGAACATTGCCTCCTCTCAACGTTTGCTACAGAGTGTGCCCCGACGTACCCTTTGCGTCTACTAGTATCTGGGCCCTCGAGATACTTGCCCCCCCGACTGCGCGTCCTTGGGGCCCGATGAACTTGACGACGCTCACCTCGGTCTCCTCGTTGCCCTTCTTGAACAGCCTGCCGAGTGGCACGAGCACGCTCTCTTCTAACTTGGATGTAGGGTGTGGTGTTGTATATGGACAAGGTGGGAAGATCTTGACGGAGCACTCCGAGGGTGACGATGACGATGACAATGTTCGTGGATTTGGCAAACGGCAGCGGGATGGGAGTCTGCAAGACTGACAGAACAGTTTGCACAGCATAAGACGGCGATCGGTGGGATCCTAGGTGCGTTTGAACGTTGTGATGTATAGTTACCTGATGGGGATACTATGCGAATAATGACCGGTACTCTGGTTTCTTCCACTCGTAGGTGTCGCTCGCCTATTCGTCTCCGATGTGCAAGACCGTGACATCACTTACTTCGTCGAGCTCTCCTCCTTCCGCCTCGTATTCGACTTCTTGCCCTCGGGCTTTTGGCACTGCAGCGCCACCGACTGCCTTTCTTATTAGTTTGCCTTTCGCGTGGAGCTGCTCGGTTTCCCCCTCTTCTACAAGGAGTCGGGGATGGATTTGAACGACGTTTACCTTGGTGTCCGCACATTGAATACTCGGGAAGGCCGACTGCGTCGGCAGACGCCTTAGCACGACAGACATACTTTTGTTCCACTGTTGTGCTTTCCATACGCCGCCAATTACGCCGTTAAGACACATGACATCGCACCTCCCACTCCATGGTACGCGTCACGCCCTCCTCATCCATCCGCCTCATGCCACAACAGCTCGCTCCCTAGGACTTCTCATTCATCGATACCGCCTCGAAACGCGTCGTCGACTCGCACGCCCAAGACCTCGCCCCCAGCGGCCCCTACATAGTCTCCTCGTCCATTCACGCTGCCCCGAAACGCGTCGTCAGAACGCACCCACTCCCTGGCACGCATTTCATCCTCATCCTTCTGCGCCTCCCTAAAATACGTCATCAACTCGCATGTCTCCCCTCTCGCTCCCAGGTATCCGTCGCTCCCCCGCCATCCGCTTCTGGTGTCTTGCAGTGCGTCGTCGATGCATGCTGTGCCCCCACGCACCCTCGTCCACCTGCGCCGCTCCCGACATTACTAGTACGGACCATTCTGCTGAATCGGCATTGATGCATCAGTGGTCACTTGATCACTGACGCATCTACAGCGAGGCGTTAACAGGTTCCCACTGAATCCGTCGACGGAGACGTTTATGTACTCGAGTTGCGAAAAGTATACGGTCAAGCAGGTGGGGCGAGACCCATTAATTACGCCATTCGTGCTAGATTGTCTAACGCAGTCCTAACGCATGTAAGTACTGTATACGTCTGATCGTAGTCGAATTGTATACTCTTCAGAGCATCATACCCAAGTTCATCCGACTAGCAGTCAAATCGGCATTTAGTTCACACACCTACCATTACTAGTAAAGATCCCTAACCATCGAGCTGCTGCCACGCGCATATGAGATATGGCTGATGCAATTCATGAGCAGCCTTCGAGCCTCACTATCGAAGTATGTGTAGATTCGATCGAATCCGCAGTGGCGTGGGTGTTCACTTTGTAGCAGAATCCTGCTATCTGATTAACCCGTCGATTCTCCGCAGGGCCGTCCGCGGAGGAGCAGACCGCCTCGAGTTGTGCGCCAATCTGGGCCATGGCGGCGGAACCACACCAAGCGTTGGCTTACTCCGATCTGTAAAGAAGGCTGTCCCAAACGTTCCCATAATGGTATGCATGTCTCTCAATCTTCGTGGTCAAGCTAATCCTGGCTGCAAGGCGATGGTCAGGCCTCGTGCAGGGGACTTTGTATACAGCGAAGGAGATCTGGCTGTCATGCTTCAGGATATTCATGTTTTCAAAGAATATGGTGTGCAAGGCGTTGTTTTCGGTGCACTCACTCCCGCTGGTGATGTGAGTGAGAATCAGGTCAGAGAGTAGGTATTGTCATTTTTCCGTAACATAATTATCCACTTTGAGAGAGACTTGTTTCGGCGGCAGCACCACTAGAAGGTGAGCCATCATATTCTCCACCATTCGAGGCCATCCTTAGAATGTAATCAGTATGTTTCCACCGTGCGTTCGATGTGGCCAATGACCTCCAGAGAGGTACGTCCAAAGATAAAACAAATGATTAACCAAATCACTTACCCACGAAAGCGTGGAAAACGCTTTCCAAGATGACTGGGATTACAAGGATATTGACGAGGTGGCTGCATTCACCAAAGCAACAGAGTTTCACGGTTGCTGAATACGATTCCCCATAAGTGGCCAGCGTAGACATGCGACTTCTCCAGAAGCTCTGACAAACCTGGCATGGATGCTGGACTCTGCAAAGCGCACGTCTGTTGGGATCCTCCCGGGCTCTGGAATCAACATATCAACCATCCCAATAGTGTGCAGAGATCTCCTATCTCATGGACTGAAGGAAATCCACCTAAGCGGTGGCAAATGGATGGATGGTCGTTCTGCCTGCAGACCTGAAGGGATGGGAATGGGTGAATGGAGTATTTGGGGGACCGATGAGGAGGAAATCAGGAAAGTAAGGGATTTTGTGGACATGGTTTGTGCAATGGAGGCTAGCGATGCTCAGAACCTTTGACGTTTGTACTAGAACTGATAATTACTGTGCCACTAGACAGGAATCAATAACCATGGATATGTTTCTGAGAGAGTGGCCCGGGAGGGCTTATGTCCTTCTGCTGACCTAAGCGCGTAACCGGTTACATATCACGTGACCTACGCCCATGTTAATCGACAGACAGAGAGCGTGGCCCAAGATAATGGACATTTCGCCGTCGTCACCCTCAACACCGTAAAATTCGCCTGAGAGGACCAGGACAAGAGGAAATACTTTTCAAATGACGATGAAGCGAGAGTTGGAGTCTTTAGCTGGAGAAGTTGACTTGGAAAGCCCTCGAATGAAGCGTCGCAAAGAGCTCCCCGCGCCCCCGGATGCGACAATTCCAACATCCGCGACCACACACGCCAGCGACGGCGATGCAAATATTCAGGATGTGGATAGAAGCAACATCGATACAGGGGTGTTCAAGGACCAAGCAAGCAAGTTGTGGCAAATGGTCAAGGATGCAGTCAATAAAGAGTACGTTACAAACCAAGCTTGCGCGCCGCTTTGCCTGTTTTTCCTTTCTGACAGTTCTGCATATGGCTCATAAACACACTTCAGAGGCAATATATGCTCTCCAGCTTTCATGCGACTGCCCTCAAAACGCCATTATCCAGACTACTACAATATCATTACACATCCCATCTGCTTGGACGACATAAAGAAAAAAATAGACGAAGATGATTACTCTTCCCTCGACGACGTTCGACAGGACTTCGAATTGTGCTTCACCAACGCCAAACGATACAACATGAAGGACAGTCAAATCTGGCTAGATGCCAAATTCTTGCTCGTCAGTCTTTTGTATCGTATCTACCACTATCAAATTCACTTTGCTGTGCACCTACAGAAATTTGCCAACAAGGAGTACTCCAGACTAACCGGCAAGAAAGTCAAGAAAAGTAGTGATCATGACGAAAATGGCGAGGACAAAGCAGAGGGCGAGGGCGATGACGACAAGAAGAAGAACAAGCCACCGAATATGAATCGTTTACTCAAATCAAGACTTCAAAAGCTCGTGGAAAAAACGGATGAGGAGACGTGAGCTTTATATGCTATGAACTCGCTCAGTTCCATTCAGCTTGATGCTTTCAGGCACCATGTCCTTTCCGACGTCTTCATGGAGATGCCATCAAAGAAAGACTATCCACTATACTACAGACAAATCAAGCGACCGATGTGTCTAGAGCATATTTTCGTATGTCCAGCATATCTCGCGTGCAAAGACGTACTCACTTCAATATAGAAACGTTTAAAACGCAAAGAATATACAACTTCCGATGAGTTCGCCAACGACGTCGAACTAGTGTTTTCAAACGCCCTCGAATTCAACCAGGATCATAGCCAAATATGGGAGGATGCCATCACCCTCCGAGTTCGTTGGCTTTCTGTTGTACCAGCATAAGACTGATGCTTGTCACAGGACTACTTCCGCCAACTCATGTCTGATCTGCCACCACCCCACGCCCTCCCTAGGTACGCAAAGACACCAGGTAAAATCAGGCTAAAAGTTCCCGGTGTGTCTTCCGCCCAAACGACGACGACTGCTCCGCCAGCAGATGGTTCAGGAAAGAAGTCTACACAGGACCACGTAGCAAGTCCCTTGACGTTCCGGTTACCCGGTTCTGTCACCGCTATCAAGAGTCCTATCCAGGCACTCGTGTCCTTGCCCCAAATTGCCTCGGCTCCAGTCGTCACGTCTGCAGCAGCACCGCTCGTGGCCCAGCCTGTCGCGCCCAAACCTTCTACCCCACTTCCAGTTCCAGCAACTCTTGCTCCAGCTGTCTCTCCGCGTATAACAACTCCAGTCCCTGCTCCTGCACCTGTAGCAGCTGTGTCGTCGTCGAGAGTTAGTGCACTCTCCCCTAAGGTAACTGTTCAGCAGCAACCTCAGTTCCCTCCCGCTCCACATTATACGCATTATCCCAACGCAACATATCATCCAGCAGCCCAGCCCGTCGCCGCACCCAAACCCTCGGTACCTGCAATTGCACCTGCAGTCCATCACCTTCGAAACGCACACTCTGTTTCGAGATCCCCTGCACCATCACTTAGCGGTCACAGACCCTTGAAGGAGGTTTTCATCACCTTGAAGCCTGGGGCAAGATCCTTCTGGTTGGACCATCGTGACGGCGTCAGGTCATGGGCAATGATGCTTGGGCATGGCGAGGTTTCCTTGACTATTTCTGAAGTCAAATTTTTCGGAGACGATGATCGAGATAGCAGCGACGAAGATGCTGAAGGCCAAGACGTTGAGGAGGAGGAAGAAGAGGAACCGGTACCAAAGAAACGCGGTCGTGGTCGTCCGCCCAAGAATTCGAAGATCAAGGCGAAAGCAATACCAGTGAAGAAATCTGACGTCGTAGGAAAGAAGGCTCCAAAGGCGACTACCCCATCACGCGAGAACATTCATATTGTACTGAATGGTAAAGCTGTCGGTGAAAAACCTGAGGAGGAAGGAGTTTGGGATATGGAGTTGCAGACCGGTTCAAACATTTTGGAGGTAGGGGAGAAGGGTGGTCATATCTGGAAAGTGTACCTCGAGAGGGTCGCCACCGCTTGATTGGACTTTTTTGATCGTCATGGTTCTTCCGTTTCTTCAAGGTATCTAATCGCTTTATTACTTAATGGTGTATCCTTTCAGTGTAACCTTTATCCTACTAAGACAAGTACTGGTCATTCCACTGTCCAATAATCCCTTGTTGGTCCGTGAACGTACAAGGAAGGATTTAATTTACAAGTCCTAATGGTGTGTCATCGTCGGATGCCACACCACCTTTTGGGTCTGATTCGTAACCCTCAACATACTCCTCTGGCTGGTATACCTGATATCTTCCTGCCCTCCGGATCTCGCTCTGTATATACTCCCTGAGCATCTCCTCTCTGTTTACGGAACGGACTTCATAGCCTTCCGAGCCACGTCGTACCTTCACCCCTCGATATTCTTCCCCGGAGTCTGTGCCACTACTAGAATGGGATCTGAGTGGATGAGCATCGGGTTCGAAGTCTGGATGGTAGGGTGGGAGTGCAGAGGTGTACGCTCGAGCGGATGACCGTTCATCAATAGGTCGTGGACGCACATTGGAGGGACGAAGGGCAGGGTTGACGCCACCATTCTCGTAAGTCCAAGGGCTATCAGGGAGCTTGAAGGGTCTTTGGTTCTCTAGAGCCGGGTCCTTTGGTGGCCATGCCTCGATATCTCGCTCTGAAAGGTGATCAGCAAGGCATCAGCTGTGCATAAAAAGGGGACAAAAGACACGACAGATAACTGATGGGGACAAGGGTGGAACTGAGACTGGACCCCTATCTCATAACCTTCCTTTGTATGCGACACAATGCAGAAATTCTTCAATCCTCACCATTTCCAACTGACAGCTGGAACTTGATCCCAGTCCCCGGTGGAACAGTGGGACAACACCAAAGAAGTGGATTGCTGCCCAGAACAGAGACAATGTTTCTCCACACCCCCAAATCCTATCCCAAAAGTTAGTGCCCTCCGTTGGCAATTCCAGGAGCCTAAGCACATACGTAGGGAAACTTGATCTTCCATACGATAATGAGTTGTGGTATAGTCAGAGATAAATAGCTCACCTCTTGTATTTTACCGTTCCGCTTGAGTATAGCAGCCTTGTCTTTCTCCCATCCCTCAATCGTGGTAGTGTTGCGCATCAAGCCATAAAAGTGATACAAGCTGCATGCGCACGGTCAAACTGAGGTTACTATGGTCAATAAAAACAAACCTGAAGGCCCCGACGGAAAGGATGACTGGTCCTACGAGCACGTAGTTCAGAACAATGCAAAGGAATTCGAAACCGGAAGGAATGTCCTGAGTTGAATCAACATGAGAAAATCTTGGTTTTCAAAGGACTCACGTAGTAACTCTGTCTCGTTGTAGCCATCACCCTCCGTGTTACCATGAAAAGGTGATAGGTGCATGTGGCATCTACGTAAAACAAGAAACGAAGAAAATGGCCGTGGTTGAAATAACCAATACAATTGTTTACCCAAGGACAATGGTGATCTAAATCAAAGCAGTGAGGAGAGTAAAATGTAGTGGAAAAACGGGCAGAACAAACCCATCCGAAGTACGCATCTAGCATCGGTGGTTTAGATATCTCCCGCAGACGGAAGTTTATTGACTAACCGATTGCATTGTTTACAATGATGAGACCTCGGGGGTTTGTATGTTTCGCAGGTTCTACAGTATCTAGGACCTCCTGTAAGCTTCTTCACTTCGTACCCCTCCCCAGCTTGGGTATCGGGTTCCTAGAGCTCATATTAGACGAGCGGAGAGAGGAAGCAACGAAACTAACCCATTCAATAGGCACTCGTCCAGGGTCAGTAGATATGCATAGGTAGTAGTTCCACAGTAGCATAAATGCCAGCATACTACAGGATGCGATGCGTCAATGCGAGGTCGAGCGAATGGGAAAGTGACATACTTGAACGGGACGAGCAACATTAGGAGCTCGACAGTCCATTCGCGACCATACCAAGGCCATATGATGAATATCTGCGAACTGAACACCGGGAAGAGTATCAGAAACAGCACGAAGCTGATGACGAGGTAGGCCAAGAAGGAGTGCATAAGAAAGTGCCAAAGCGACCATTTGCGGGTTTTCCACTTGCGGTCATGCTGCAACTCCGTGTGCGGCCACCGCCCTGCTCACTTGGTTTCGCTGCTCGACTCGGCCAAAGTCCAAACGATGGCCAGCGTTTGTGTACGTCCTCCTAATCCCTCACAGTGCATGCTGACATCAAGAAATGTAGTTATGCAAACGGTAGCAACAACGCCCATCACTGTCGAGCGTGCGCGAAAGCCTACTTCAATCCTATCCCGTATGTCCGGAATGAATATTGCCACAACTTATCCTCATTTCTTTCCTCTAGGCTTGAGCGACAGAAAACAGCCCAGGATCCCTCGCAACTCCGTCACAGAGCAGCAAAGTCCTGATCCCCGTGCTGAAGTTGCGACTGCCACATACAAAAAGCCACAACCTCGGGCTACCTCTTTCGTCTCGTCTCGTTCTGCGCAGAAAAGGGATCACGCAGCTGAGAAATGGTTTACAGATGTTCGAGAAGTTAACATTGATAATGTGAACCGGCCCAACAGCCTCGAATCACTGCCCCGCAAAAAACACGCTGTTTCCGAGTCTCCGAGGCAACATGAAATGAGACCGAGCACAGATCTAAACGTGTTGTTTGCTTCCACTCCTACTCGCACTGCTTTGTCATTTCGACTGCAGGCCAAGAAAGAACTGGGCGGCGACTACGCAAGCTACCTTCCAGAAGGACTCGCTGATCCGTATCGGCTCCCCATAGACTATGCCCGCTCGGTTCTTGGCCGAAATAAGCATATATCATTAAATGCCCAAACAGGTGCCTTGAACCTCATAGAGGAATCCATCCGGGGAAGGTCAACTAGGCAGGGTAAGTGGGCTTCCTTGATAGTTACTCGACTCTGATTTGATTCAAGCTGTCGTGTAGTTGTTTAGACGTCTCTCACGTCGCTTTGTAATTATCATGGACAGACTGAAATAAGTATAAAATATGTGAAAACTAAGAGTGCGAAGGGGTCCCTGCGGGGAGTAATGTAGGTATTGATGAGGGCTCGGGTAATGGTAATGGGACAGAAGGTACAGCGACATCTTGGGTCTCATCACTGACAATTGTCGGTGAATGTGGCCGAATCCACTCCGGAAGCTCAAAGTCCCTGACTTCTTCTATACTCTGCGGGACCTTGGTGCCAAACGCAGTCACGTGCCTTTGCGTCTTCCGCGCGTTCGGTGTGGCTTGACTACGAAGCGCCCATTGCATGAGTACACATGGCTCGCCCTTCAGCGCAGTAGGATGCGGAGGCCTTGCGGCATGTTCAGGAGTACCAGCGGAACTGGGAGATTGGGCATCGTCAACATGCGATGCCCGGTAGCGTTTGTAGGGTCGATCAGAACACAATGATAGTGTATCTGACGAAACCATGGAAATGGGCTTCGTGGGTGACAAAGGAGTGTGTACAATGATCGAATTGGTTTCAGGAGAGCTTACTTGGTGAAATGCGAAACCACTATGATCCTTGTTACGGGTTTGGGGAACCTTGATCTTTAGGATGATCGAAGGAGCGCTGGGCTTCGACGAAAGTTGGTTCGGCAATTCGCTCCCTGCTGAACTGGACTCCTCTGGACTACGTGGTTCAGGAGCTTGTAGGTTCATGCTATTCGACCTGTTTGCACTCTTAAGGTCTGCAAGCTTTTTGTCCGAAGGAAGAAGAGTTCGATAACGCTCCTCCAGAATGGAAGCAACTTCAAGCATCTCTTGCTGGCGCCTTTCCCCTTCGTCGAGGATCGTAGTGTCATTGGCCTGAGTACCAGATAAGCTAACCCCCGATTTGTCTTCGTCTGCTACAGGTGGTAGGGAAAACGACGCAGCAGGCAAGCCAAGGAATGCAGAACCATCCATAACTTTGAGCTGTTCGATACGCTCCTTGAGTTTATATTGCTCATGCTTCAACTTCTCCTTCTCGCGCAGCCGTTGGCGCTTTTCAAAAATTTCATACTTTCGATGACGCTTCTCGTACATCGCATCGGACGTGTCTGCGTTATCCTGCTGGAGATAGTTGGGACATACGTCATAAGAAAATCGGATGTGCGCACCTCTCCCGATGATCGGGGCCTGAAACGCCCACCGACTGTTGCATCCTCCGACAGTAAAGTAAATTCGGGGGTTTGGATATCCAGTTGTTCGCGATAGGCCTTTACGACATCAGCCCGGTCGAAGTAACGTTGATTGGCGAAAGTATTGAGCCCAAAGCTCGCCGACTTGGGCGAAGACTGGAGCAACGCGGAATTCGTTGTCAACAAGAAGGTCGTGTCCGCAGGGATGAGAGGCTCGTTATCGACTGTAATTGCAAATGAGCACGAAACAACAAGGGGGTCGCATGCACGAACATCGACGTTTTTGAGCATCCAAAATCATGAGGTCTACATCGCAGCTTCCTATTCCAGGACCGCCACGACGAGAGCGTGTGGGCAGGACACGTTTCTGACGAGGACGTGAGCTGGATGGATGAAATGCGTCGGCCATGAACGTCTTCAGCGCTTGCCAGTGGTGAACCGGTGACGCTTCCACAACGCCGTCGTTGGCCAAGATACAACGCTCAAGCCAAGGTCAAGAATAATAGTAACCGACACCAGTGGGTCACAGGATAAGCGGTTCGTCGTATAGTGGAGACACCTAATGCAGGTTGTGGACCGCGTTGATAGGACAATGATATTCATGCCCATGCCCACACACATGGCCAAGCTTGGTAGCTACCATAGTACATCACTCCACTGCATCACGAAAACCACAAATTTCTGATATACTACGTTCCCAAAAAAAAGACTCTCGCCAACTCCTCGTCACCAGTGGCCAAGGTCGATATCAAGGATGGACGGAGGAACCCTCAACGAACAACCAGCCGTCAGCGCTTAGAGCACGAATGGCCTCCATGATTCTCCCCTTTGGCACCAGCACATAATCGGTATTCCTGGGCTGTGTGTAGCTTGAAATGCAGTTGCGACCCTAAAATTCTACTCACCAAGTAGAAATAGCGAATACTGGGATTCCAGCATCTTTTAGAGGCGTTGTAAATGCACAGATGACGCCCGTTAGTTCTGTTTAATTACGCGGTCACCACACGGGAGAACGTGGTTAAGCGAATGTATGAACCAAATTCCATAGGACCCGCTATCTTGATGCATTTCCAATCTCCTTCGTCCTGCTCGGCCTCGCATACAATAGAAATTTCTTCTGCCGTTCGAGTAATCGAGATGATTCCTGGTGTAGTCTTTGGTGCATTCAGCTTCTGGAGAACATCGGGAAGTATTTCACCTGTGGAAACATATTTTTTGATGAAAAACGACTGCCTCAGAACATCTAAATGAAGACAAGGATGATCGATGGGAGGAGCCATGTTGATCCAAGTGAGGTCGACAGGAGTCACAGAACCCAGCTGTGGGTTTTACTTCGGTAACTGCACACAACATATCGACATTCCATTTTGGCATCTTCCCTACATTGCTAAAAATACACAACTATCAACCAGATTTCGGGGGGTACTGAACACCTGTAGATGGACAAGAACTAGATGACGAAGGGGAATCTAGATCATCATCAATACCAGGTCCTGAGTGAAGAATGAATGTACTCACTAATGGGAACAAATGTACCATCGATGACCGATCCCTTTAGGTTGAAGTACCAGCTGATCTCGCTCAAAGCTCCGTTCTCACAACTCAGTTCAGGGGTATACTGGAACGAGATAATTTTAGACACGAGCGCTGCGCCGTAAATGTGTACTTACACCTCCGGAACCCGACTCGAGCGCCGCAAGGATGTCCGACAAGGAGTAAGTTTGGGTAGTGGAAGGAGTGATACCGGCGTCTGCCAGCCAAGTGTAAGTAGGTAGGGTCTGGAATAGTGAGACAATTGTTTCGCAGTATGCTACAGCCTTCGATACGGATTCAGCCTTGTGCGTAATGTCTGGATTGTCTGCAACATACCTCTGCTCCCTCGGGACTACCAGATGGGAGGCAAGAAGTTTCGAGTGTGCTATCGGGTACCGAGGTCAGGGGAACATGGAAACGGGGACACAATAGGTGAGATTTCTACCTGAAGCACGTGCCATGTGTCAACCATTCGTGCTGGAGGGATGTCAGCAAACTATGCCCATGTTTATTCAGACCACAACTTACATTCCAGAGCTCCTGGCTGGTACCATCGTCGTTCAACCAATATTGTTCCATGTACTCCAACGTAGAAGTAGCGCCCTGATCACTGAGTAGCTGGGCATGCGGTTACGTCGATGCTCTGCTAGGAGATATGCTAGAAATCTTCACACCTGGTAAATGTCATAGTCACGCGATGGATCACAATCCTCCAGGTATGTGCCATCGCAACTGTTGATAGAGATAGCTAATAAGCACGCAAGTGCCTCCCTGGTAACAGACGCACTTATCATTCCACAACCCTGACGACTGCATGAGACTCAAAACGCATTGTTGTTAAGGACTACCGCTCACCGTGGATGGTCCAACTATCGGCTGGACTTCCAGACACATTAGTGTCCCAAAACTTCCGTTATCAGTTACAAGGGGGCACGATTATGGAGAGAATACCTGAGTTTGCAGTAATAGGCCCTATAATATAAACATAGTAATCAGTGGGGGTGTGGCCAGATGCACAAAGAAACATACACTTGGATACTCAGTGCAGCATGTGTTGGACGGGGTAGTGGAAGTCTGACAAGAGGCCACACCGGAGGTGGAACAGCCAGAACTGAGAGCCTGCGACAGGTGAAGAAGTTGAGCTAACAAGACGAAGGAGAACATTCTGAACTGGATACATACAAGCTACCTCAAGACCCCGTACTTATACCACTGATGATGGCACGGGGTCGATATCATCTAATAATGGCCCAAGGGTTGTTTTGCTCAAGTTCGGTTCCGCAGGCACCGATGATGAGAGCTTCGTGTGGGTTCAAGTCAGCCATCCATGTGCTACTGAAACTTCTCTTCCCGTGCACACAAGCAATGTGCCTCGAATGAGTGCGACCGAAATGGAAATTGCCTATCAAATTCGCAGGAGAGATGAAGGCTTCCTTGTCGAACCATTTCCACAATGTGTGTCAACCCGGATGACGCTGGCAATTAAATGCTTGCCATTCAATCCAATTCGATCTGGACTACAACGGTCTATATGCGTCCTCTTCACTTTCAGCACCTGCGCTACTTTGTATTGTCCACGTGTTCGCCCAATGCAGTGATTGAGGCGCATGGTCGTTGCTAGGGTTCTGCGGAGCACATGGAACCATAACTCCAGATGGCAGGTTGAGTCCGAATGCAGATGCAAATCGAGGGTTAATGTGGGGCTGGACGAAAGGTTGTCGGTAATTTTGGATATGGTTTGTCTCGGGAGAGAACCATGCATTAGAAGCCGGTTGAATATAAGGATAAGGTGTAGTCGTGGCCGCAACGTGCCCATACCCTGTCGCACGTTCGACCATCCGCGAGGTCGTAGGAAGTGGCTGATGCGCATCTGGGTCCTGCGTTCGTTGAGATGTAGCAGGCAGGTGACGATATTCACGCCGTGAGGTCCTCGGTTGGTGATTCCGATCTCCCCTTCCCCTTGTACCTCGTCTGGCATTACGCCCGTGGGATGCCTTAGAACCAACCTCTCCACTCTCTCGAATCGCCCCTCCAAATCTGGCGTCCATTTCCACAAGGGGTACACAAACATCTGAAGTGGGAACCTCAGCATATGGATCGTCATATGGTATAGGTGATGGTCGCGACGGTCGTATAGCATTGTAGTCATCATCATAAGGTCCGTGAGCATCGTATGGGTTAGAACCACGATAGGTTGTCTGAAACATATCATCAGCGTGGACGCGAGATGGTGTGGGGGTAGAATGTCTAGAGGATGATACAGAGCGTCCACGCCTACAACAAAGCGTTAGGGAGAATCATGAACATTGTTACCACCCTCACCTTCTCTTGCGCTCTGCTCTGGAGGCGGCCTCCTTTTCGTCGTCTGAGAATTCAATCTCGTCATCTGCGGGTTCTTCGTCGTGGATATTACTGGCATCGCTGCCACGTAAATTTTTAAGTTGGTCTACGAACACAAAGTGACTTCGTTGTGGAACATGGAATACTTCACGGGACAGCCAAACTTTGTCGGTATCCAGCGGGTAATGTCGGTTAAATATGACCTGATAGAGTGGTTGGGATGTTGGGCCGAAAGTCTCATATATCTAGCACCGCAAGGAGGAATTCATATACAATCATGTAGAAAATGAGGCGACTTACATATCCAAAAACCTTTCGATCTTCAAATACTAGCAAGGACTCGGCATCGAGAGCACGCTCGGACAAGGAGCTCAGGTGATCCGCGGGGAGACCCTTCACAATCACAATGTTCCCGACAATGCTCATAATCTCCCCAACTTTCTGCAGTGTGTCAAATGGTTCAACTTCGGAAATGGTGGGAACCATGATGTTTGTTTCGACAATCTCGTTCTTGGTTTGGAGGTATCCAGGAGCTTCCACCACGCCTGATTCTTCATCCTCAATATCGCCCACATGCCTTTGCCGTTCGGGTGCTCCGTCAACAAGCCCCTCCTCCGAGTCAGGGGAGGAACTTGAGTCCGAGTCTGAATCCGAATGCGATTCGGAGTCTGACAGGACTCTAGCAAGTGAAGTTGAGGAATATGTCATTTGATAAAATACGATGGGATGCTCACACCGACAGTGCACCCTCTTCATCTCGAGGAGCGAGATCTGCTTCTACCTCGTCCTCACTTTCTACTTCACCGTCTGTGCTGGCGATGTCATCGTCGCTGGAATCTGTTGAATCTGGATGATGCTTGGCGATGGGAGCGGGAAGAGGATCTCCTATTAGATCTTGGATGAGGAGCAAATCTTGAGGGATGGTAGAAGGGACTTTGAAGTCGAAGTCCATTTCAGAGAGTATTGCCAAGGGCAGATAGAACATTTTTACATCACGTGACTCGTGAGTGATTTTTCACGCTTCTCAACTCGGTTCTCGACGTTTCGTGGCTTTCCGCTATCATGCTGCTACTTCAGACTGCTAGACGAGGATACAAGCGGACGTTACTGACGGCTCGCACTTCAACACTTTCCTTATATTCCACTGTCTCTAAACCCTCGCTGCAGTTGGTTGCACAGCTCCGGAAATTGACGAACGTGCCAATATCCAAGGCTCGGGAGGCACTGAGCGCAAGCGGAAACGACCTAGAGGCGGCGTTGGGCTGGCTGCAACAGGATCTAGCCACGTCCGGCGCTCAAAAAGCGTCCAAGGTTGCCGGGCGCGAAGCTCGAGAAGGACTTGTCAGTATTTGCGTACTCTCTGCAGGCAAGTCATCCTCGGCGCTGGCGAATGATGGCGGAATCCGGGGAGCTATGGTAGAGTTAAACTGCGAAACCGATTTTGTCGCAAGAAATGAACTGTTCACCCAACTCGCTGCCAACATTGCACACACCACCGCCTTCCTTGCAGAACACGCTGATTCACCGAATTTCATCCAACTTTACCCATTACACATCCTTAATGACGCCCCTCTCCTTTCGCAAGGAAACTCGGATCTTCGGCCACCTTCTACTGTGTCCAACTCCATCCAGGATCTGATTGCAAAAGTCGGCGAGAAGATATCGCTGAAACGGGCTGCTGCCATCGTTCACGACCCTCCCCTACGCCACACCGGAACCATAGGGTTACGGTTAGCTTCCTATTCGCATGGATCCTCCAGCTCTCATGGCCGTATTGGCTCACTTGCTGTCCTTGCACTAAAAGCCCCCGATCTTGCGCGTCATCTCACCTCAGAGGGCTTTTCGCATGACATCGAACGACTTGGACGTGCCATCGCTCGCCAGATCACTGGCTTCGAGACATTGTCTATCCAGTCTACAACAGATGAAACATCGCTGTACAATCAACCATTCATAGCTGCCAGTAGACAACTTAACGTTGGTGCTGCATTACGCGAATGGGGTCGTGAACATGGGATGTCGAAAGAAGGTGAAGAGGGAGGGGTTGAGGTTCTGGAATTTGCCAAGTGGACGGTAGGGGAGGACGTTTAGTTTAGGCTTCGTTGACCACACTACATTACGCAAATAGTAGGGAAATGCTATCCAGGGCGCGTCTTTTCAGTGACTCTATAGCTCAGTGGTAGAGCATACGATTGCAGATCGTGCGGTCCCGTGTTCGAACCACGGTGGGGTCTCTTTTTCGCAAAAAATCATTTCTCGTTTGAAATGGCGCTGTCGTGAACTATATAAATATTATGCTGGCATGCGCTGACTCCATAGCTCAGTGGTAGAGCATACGATTGCAGATCGTGCGGTCTCGTGTTCGAACCACGGTGGGGTCTCTCATCTTTTTCTTCCGAATCTACTTGTATCCTCCTCTTCTGATGCTGTTGTCTTGTCGACTCTACATAATTTGAAAATATTGACCATTTACGTAAATAACATTGTCTGACGTAATCTGTTACTCGGCGCTCGGGTGACACTTCAAGTTGAACTTGTATACTTACTAGCCATGAAGAAAGCGGCAGGTTCAGTCATACGCAATGGGAAGGCGCGCCTGCACCAACAACTATCCCAAGCATCCCTACCGTCGTTGCAACTAACTACGCTTCCGAACAAGATTCGCGTTGCGACAGAGTCGACTCCCGGTCATTTTTCCTCGGTCGGACTCTATATTGATGCTGGGTCGCGCTATGAACTGCCGTCGACATCAGGAGCTAGTCATTTCTTAGACAGAATGGCCTTCAAGGTGAACTTGCTACAAAATTGTTTGTTTATGTCTTATGCTAAAATAATATACAGTCGACGCATTCTCGCTCTGAAGCCAACATGGCTGCAGCAATGGACCAACTCGGCGGTCAAATCATGTGTTCATCTTCCCGAGAATCCATCATGTACCAGTCATCTCATTTCGACCAAGCAACCCCACTTTCTCTTTCCCTGATATCAGATACCGTCCTAAATCCTGCTTTCCTTTCGGAAGAACTGGAGATCCAGAAAGACGCTGCTCTCTACGAAATACGAGAACTCAGCAACAAGCCGGAAATGATACTCCCCGAAGTACTTCATGGTATAGCATACGGTGGAAAGGGCCTGGGAAACCCGTTGGTCTGCCCGGATGAACGTATCGGTCTCGTCACCGGTGATCTGCTCCGTCAGTGCATCTCGGATTGGTACCGTCCGGAACGTATGGTAATCGCAGGTGCCGGAATGCAACACGAGCAATTGGTCGAACTTGTTGACAAGTACTTCTCGTCGCTGAAGCCCTTGCCGTCCCCTACGCCTCCCTCTCTACGGTCATCAACCACTCAAACCGTACCTCCACTTCACCTGCAGTCATCATCTCCGTCGATGCACAAGTCACTAACACGCGCTGCATCGTCATACTTATACCCGACCTCTGCATTAAAAGATGCACCCCCTCTATTAAATCCGCATTCACATTATGTCGGTGGTATCAAGCATATCCCAAGTAATTCGGTTGATTTCGATCACCTCTACCTCGCATTCGAGGGTGTTGGCATTCATGATGACGATATTTACACCCTTGCGACGATGCAAGTACTTCTTGGGGGTGGGGGCAGTTTCTCCGCTGGTGAGGACTACATTCCCTGCGTTATTCGTCGCTCATCTTTCGTAGGTGGTCCTGGAAAGGGAATGTATTCCCGCTTATACACGCACATCCTCAACCATTTCCCTCAAATAGATCATTGCGCATCCTTCCACCACATTTATACAGATTCGTCGCTCTTCGGGTTATGGGCATCCTTTGTACCCAACATCCCCAAGCAGCGGGGCAACACTCCCGCCCAAATTCTCCCCCATCTTGTGCACCAGATTAGTCTGTTGATATACCAGAGCGTACCAGAGATAGAGCTTCAACGCGCGAAAAATCAACTCCAATCTAGCCTGATGATGGCACTGGAAAGTAGGGCAGTAGAAGTCGAGGATCTCGGCAGACAGGTAGGACAAAAACGCTAGTGCATTATAACTGGTTAATGGATTTTGTTGCAGATCCTCGTGCACGGACGCAAGATACCCGTGACGGACATGACAGCGGCTATTGACAAGGTTACTCCGGAGAGTGTCCAACGAGTTGCAACTCGCCTTTTTGGTCTTCATTCCGGTAACAAAGCGACTATAGTTACGATGGGCAGGGGAGAGCTTGGTGATTGGCAAGCAACACTTCGAAAGTATGGGGTCACAGGGGCTTGAGTCCTGCGCCATCTCATCCTTGCTGTATTACCTCTGGGTCCCTCGACACCTTAATAGACACGTCTCACGTTTGAAATATATTGATTTCTAGTATACATTCAGGATGTGAGAGGCCCTAGGAATGGTATGCCCTTGAGCGTAGCCTCTCTGAGAGTTTGCCTAAGGCACAATCGATCAGCTACGCTGCTACACCCCCCCACATCGGATTCCATCACTCCAGGATACTCGAAAGGTTTTTCAGCATTAATGTAGTCCATACCACTCCAAAATTCAGAAGGTGGATGGGCTCGTATCTGCGTGTTACAGAATCCAAAGGAAGGTATACAAATAAAGGAGTGAAAGAAAATCGCGCGTTCGGGGGTATGTAGTAGGCAAAATGTTCAAAGCAAGATTAGCCGCAAATATTTGGGTATTGGTAGTTAGTAGGGGTTTGGGGTATCCATCCGTACTGCAGTCCGGCTTGATAAGACCACTCATCAGCGCTCTCCGTCTTCCATGTCCACTGCAGCCAGCCATTGGCAGCTTTCTCATACGTAATGACCTGTGCCTCCCAGATCTGTCGGAGGAACGTCTTATAATCTCCACTGAAGGTGGATCCACTTCCAGTCAAGCCTTGACAACTTCCAATAGCCGCAGAGCCGCCATAGGAGCCATCGTAGCGTGAACCAGCACCACGTCCGTTCAGGTACTTGGCACAGTCAGTCATCGCGGGTGTCCATTCCCCCACCAGAAGCCAAAGATCAAAACCTGAGAGAGATGATTGGGCTTGACAAGCCGCAGAGATGTGTTGTTGATTAGACCTTGCAACGCTCTAACAGATTCCTGATTAATAGCGCGAGGGAGGCCAGCTTAGGCATACTTACGGCATCATCGAACATTTGGTAAATGTGGGTATCCATAGCCACTCCTTCGTAATTCGGCCAGGCCTCAAATCCAGCCCAGTAGCTGAGAGGCTGGAATGCATCATGGATAAGCTGAACGGTCTGGGTCGCCGTGGTTCTGTAAAATCAGGTAAAGGACCGACGTGGCGTATGAATCAAGATATTGGGTTTACCTGATGCTTGTGTAGGAGTCGTACCAATATTGTCTCACGGCAGTCAGAACGGCATCGCCGTCGTATCCGGCTGGCCTGGAGTAAAATCATGGGTAACACCCCGCAGTCTGGCACGTGGTAACTTACTCGTTTAGAGGTGCAATGATAGGCACGACGCTCGACTGACCAGCAAACATTGAGGCAATTTCTTGGATGATTTTGTTAGTCCGCTGGATGTTCGTTTGATTCGAGTGCCAGGTGGGAAACGGCAATCTCTGTCCAGAGTTATCGTACCTACGGAGGACATAATGAGGCACCACACTACATAGATCATACGATGCACAAACCCATTCTGGCTCCCCGGTGCGCCGTGGAGATCAATAATGAGCTTCAATCCGTGGTTCCCGGCCCACTGTACTGCCTTCTGGAGGTAGGGCAACTGTCCCTGGATGTATGGTTCCCCAGGACCGACTTCGAATGCCCAATAGCCAATTGGAACACGGACGTGATTCAACCTGCGGGACAGTCGTCAACAATTACTAAGAGATCTGGAGAACTATGTACCCTGCAGCAGCGATGGCGATGAAATCGCTTTCGGTGATCCACGTGCTCCAGTGGTTTTGCAGAACACCTGATGCTGTATTATAATCCTGGTATTGACCAAAAGTCCATTCGTCGACTATGGCATTGTTTCCGGTGTTGTCAAATATACTTGGCGTGATCCATGGCTATGCAGCAGATATATCAATGAAGAGAACGTTTGAATCATTGCATACACACCTCCAGGAGAAGCCACCCACCGAGGTTAACACCTCGGACTTTCTGGGATCCGTAAGAAAAGCCAGGCTGGAATGAGAAAACAAACGCTGCGAGGGATATCCCCACAAGCGTCGAGGTAAGAAATCTCTGCATTGAACGCAGGAGGGAGAGAGAATGGATGAGCAATGTGACGAAAAAACTTGACGTACATGCATTTATAGACACGGCGTCGACCGCATCGACTGATTCACCCGGGTTCGCCGAGGAGGGGTGTAAGCGGAACTAGCGCGCGAACGATCGAGACCCGGGCTCAATTCCGTCTAAGCTCAAGATTAATGAAGAGACAGACTCGTCGCAGATGACACCGCCGACACCCCAGGCATACCACTCTACGTCCAGAATGCTCCCTCCTATATGAAAGCTAACGTTGCTCTGACGGTCGTGGTGGTTGGACTCACAGCTCATCCAGGGTGGAATGATTCGCAGCCTTGACTCTCAATCATTGATGATCCTGGAGAAGCAGTATGCGTCTAGGAGGTGTTGAATCCCGTACAGTTGGGACCATGTGTTCCAGCGCACTTGCAGCGGGGATAAGCACGAAGCAAGCAAGTACGCGGTAATAAATATAGTCATTTTTGTAAGTATCGCGCGGCTTCGTGTTCAAATCGAAACTACGATCTCACCCAATTTAGCAGGTATGCAAGCAGTACGGCGTTAATAATGATTCGGAGGCTTCAACCTCCACCTTAGGACCATCATCATTAACACGGATGACACTCCAATTTTCAACCAACACCCGGGGGTCGACTAGTTGGTTGCTATGTATGCACTATAAGAAAATAAATTCCTGAAGGACAGGTCACCTCGTACCCATGTGTGATTTGGACATGCGGATGCCTCGCACTTGACGGTCGAGCGTATGATCTACAGGCCTGGGAAGTGCATCTCTCTTAGGAATGACAACATGGTCCGGATGCGTTCGGTCGTTGTTATGTATCACCGAAACCCAGAGCGGCATTTCTGTACGCCGCGAACGGTAACGTGGGTCGCAAGGGAGTCCGAGTCCGAGAGACGAGAATACTATATACATTATGTATTGGTCCTCTAATTTAGCTCTGCCTGCAACAAGGAACTTACCGGTTGGCCACGCAAGTTAGTATGGCTATCGTCGAGGGACGTCGGATTTGCAGTCCGGACCATCGAATTGTAGAGTTGAGTGTCATGTACCCCTCCAGATCCTTGATGGACATGTCGGTGTTGGTGTATTTGAGTTTGTCCGGAGACACAGCTGGTCTGAGTCCCAGTTGTGGAACTGCGAAGAAGGTTAAGTATTTGACTTGTTTTGCATATTTCAGAGAGTAGCTTCGTGGTTCTGATCTGCCCCCCCCCCCGAAAGCTCCCGTTACAATCTTTTTGTCTGGCTTCGCGCAGCTCCCCATTGAAGCAACCCATGTTCTCTTCCAGCGCCGAGTTTCCCTAAAGACATAAGTCCCGACCATCAATGTCCAGACGACAAGGACGCACGTTGTCCTCGGACAGTCCATAGTATTAGCAGCGAATCGGCACGCACAGGTGCCGTCACCGATTTATCACAGGGGGACACGCCGGTTGAGCCAATAGAGCCGGAGCCAGTGCAGAAACAGGTGTTTAAGGCTGGAGGCTGAGTAGAAATTGTGGTTGAGATGGGTCTTCACTAACATTGCTAGCATAATACGTTCTCAAGGCTGACGAAGTTGATTGGGTTATCTCGCCCGCAAAGAACCCTGCAGCAGTCAGACATAGTTCCGAAGATAGCGCAGGTGGGGGGATGTCTGATTGGAAGGAGTCGGCCTACGTTGAGCAAAGATATCAGTGTGGCGGGATGGAACTTTAAGTAATTACGACCCTCACCCGACGAGGGACGATAAATGCAATCGTGCTCTTGCAATCTCGCATTCTGAAACTTCCAGCGCATGTCTAGGAATAGACCACATGTTATGCTGAGTGTTCGATGCCGAATAGTCGGAGAGCGAATGTAACGAATCGGACTCGTATTCATGATACTGGACATTCCCATCCTGTCAAGCAATAAGTCAGCAGCGGGCTGAGGATCGTAGGTAAAATACGGACTCGCTAGCTGTCGCGAAGATGATGAATTAATGTGGCATACGGATGGGAACATCAACACGCACCAAAGAATAGAATGCTATTGTCGCTCCAGAACGGTATGACGATTCCAGCGCTCTGGTCAATCGTGAGGGTCTTCACGTTTTCGAATCCTCCAGTTTCCCAGATGCCGTTCTATCTTACTGAGACCGGTCGTTGCGATGCGATCGTATTCTCCCATCCGGACTACTTGCATGCTCTTGATGCGTATATCGCCTTCTGTGACACGGATCGGATCAGCCTCGGTCGAACAGACGAGTTTCTTGTCTCGGCAGCTAGTGGCGAGAACGGTGCCGGTCACGCTAAATGCAAGGGACTGGATGGTGTTTTCGCGGCCGCGCGACGGACCAGCGAGATCCCAGAGAACAAAGTGGTTGACGGATGCAGCCGCGAGGACGTTGATGCGGTTAGGTGCCATAGTACGTCGACCTTGGCGACCGGATCCAGGTCAAGAGATCCCTAAGCATCCGAAGTCCAGCCATCAAAGAGGTCATCGGAAACATATTCCAAAGAAGAGAGGTACCACCCTCAGAGGGGATGCAATTAGGGTGTCGTTGGCAGGCGAGTGGAGAACGGTTGTGGTGTGGATACGAGCGAGCGGGACGTACGTACCCGCACAGAATGGTGGCTACAGCAGCTAGCGTGCACTCATAAACATGCACTGCGCATCCCAAGAGACCTTGACGTTATTACAAGCGGTGGCGTCCAAACTGAATATTTCCTCCTTGGTCGTCATCATTCCACTGCTCTTCCGGTTTGACTGAGGACCCAGTGACATCCCATCGTGACTGCCAGCCATTGCGGTGAATGTGAAGCTATATTTCTAAGCCGCCATCAAGTTCACGACGATCGCTGAATCACTCTACAGATTCTGTTGTATCTAGCAATGTGGCAGAGTTGGGTCGCTAGTAATCTGTCGGAGTGTGTCGTCTTTTCTTTGTCGTTCTCCATTCTGACCTGCAGTAGAGCATGGATGATTTCCTCGTCAACATCGCTTATAATCGGACTTGCGCCGTCAGCTCCTCAATGTCAGCGCTGCAATACGCCGTAGTAAATCAGATTTTGCCCAATGGTACTAGTAGCAGCGCTGTTTCTGGTTTCATTCCGAGTCCCGTATTCTACCTCGAACTCATTCGCTCACAGTTTCCTTGGGTCACCTTTCTCTAGTCCTTTCAAGTCGCATCGTTCATTCTTCTCATCATCATCACCATCATATGGATCGTCATCTTCGCCATCAGCGGCCTCGACACGAACATCGCCCCTGTAGTTGGGTGGGATCGATCCACCGTAACGTCAACGTCAAATTTCCACTCGTTCGTTCGCTTCTTTATTATATTTCGCCCTGCCCTGACGCACCTTGCTGTGGCAGGTAACTACCACCCCACCGGCAGCATGGGTACTAAACAACACACATCCTTTCGTCAACATCCGCCTCACAGTTCGGATGTCCCTTTTGCAAGTATCTGCGACAGATGCGGAACACAGGGACTTGAGGATAGTCAGCCGGACTTCAAGCTATTTCCGCTACGTGCGGCGCTCCCACACGGCTCCATGTGCGATCGATCCTCCTTCTCAATCGTCCTTATCACCTCGATTCCCGTATTTACGATCGTCACTCTTTTATGCGGAAATGTATGTTCCAATCAGATGACCATCTTTTGGTCTGCCATATCCCCATGAGTAATTGCTATACCCTTTCAGACTAGTGAATGTTTACACCCACTTGAACCTGACGCTCGCTAAACATTGTTTGCAGCGCAGCATTACCATAGTGTTAAACGTTCTGTCTTGTTCGTAGTCTCAAAGAGACATCTAGCCTCCGCTGTTTCAGACGCAAACGTCAGGGTTCAAGGTGTGTCCAGCCACTACTCTGTAAAGAACATGCCTGTCGTGACCATCACCGACTCGACGGACAAAGGCTATGACAGTGCGGATGAGTCAATATGCTCTTGTCCAGCGACCCTGGGGAAAGCATGGGCTCCAAAGATGAAGTACTAGAAGTGATCCCAATGTCGGCCACCAATTGCGTGCCTTCACCATCTAAGCACCATTACTACGGCCAGGAAGTCCTCGGCGAGCGCTAGCGAGAAGGATCACCCCGTGCTGGTCCTTGACACGACCGGCGGCTGTGGTGACGAGGTAGTAGCAGGAAAGCCTCGAAATTGGCGACGACCGTCGCTCTCCGTCTCACTATCCCCGTCTCACTCGACCATGCACTTGTCGAACGAGTTTTTGTTGATCAGCCCCACCTCACCAGAGCCACTACGGTGATCCCGCAGCGTACGACATGTGCTTGGTGCTCACAGCCCGCGACCGAGCGTAAGCTTGGGCGTGCCGTTGTTCCCCGATACACCACCACCGTCTTCTTCACTCTCTCCGCGTCCCACGCTATACCTATTTGTACACCCACCGAGCCACACCGAAGCATGGCGGGACTGGACACGGCAGGGTGGGATACTTGATGTGCGGATCTTCATGCCCGCTGTGGATATTGGGGAGCCCATACCAACGACGTTCAGGGCATCTCCGTGCCCATGTGATACCTCGTTCGTCCGGTCGACGCACGTAAGTGTAGTTGGTTTCGTCCTTTCCACTATTCTCGCCTTGATAACCATCATGTATGGTTGAAAACTGAATTTGTCTTGTCCAAAGGCTCTGTTTAGGTTTCTGATCCCGCATTACTAGCTTGGCTATGATGCACTCAGGACACTCCATCAGCCGGAAAAAAGGCCTACGATATCGATATTGTTGACGGGATCTCCATCGTTCCGTCACGCGACACTATCGCGATCCCGATCAAAACGATTATCACATCATATTGGCGTCTCTGGCCCGACCATTTGAGCAGCTGCAGGTTATCTCAACGACTCCCTCTTCCGGACCAACTTCGCTCCGCGGCGCAAGGCAAGGGTAATGACGGTTTCTTCGTGGAAGGGCCCTCCATGAGGACATGGTTCCTGCAGGATGATCTGTTAAAGATCTCTATAGATAAATCCCCGCCACGGAAAGTTGCTGTTTTGTAGTCCTACTGAGCTCACCTCGGTCGTGAGGTCTCGATACTCCATGTACGTAAAATAGGGTTCAATAGAGTATAATGTCGTGGTATTAACTCAGTCTATTCAGCAACATCTAACAAGCAATCATCGTCGCATTGACGTTAGATCGTACCGTTACGATTACCTTGCTTGCAAGGTCATTGAAAAATCACCTCGTCTGCAGATTATTAACAAGTTGCGTAAATACATCCTTATTTAGAAGGTAAGGTTGCTCGGGTTTTTCACGCGATGAATCGTTCCTTCATTGGGTTGAGGAGATTACTGGGATTCCTCTGAGCTTACAAAGGTGAATATTTTCGTCGTTCTTCGCAAAGCGTGCTATGGTCGAATCTAGCGTTCGTCCTTATCGTCGTGAAGCAAAGGTGCGGTGCAGGTGCACTCACGCTCACCTGAACACCAACGAGGCTGGAGAGTAACGGAGGGAAAGGCACCCGATGCTTAACAAAGAGAAAGAACATGACCAACTAAGGTCATTGCTGTACGTATAGTGTTTTTGCACAACCAGGCTGGAGAGCAAATGGCATGCATGCGCTCTACAGAGAGAGTCGACGTGGCTCCGTAACTTCATAACTGTATGTACACTGTTTTTTCCATACTGCTCTGGAAAATTGTTACATAGCTTTCTAAGCATCTCGTGATTTTAGGTCGATATCATATTACTAGGCAAGTTTCCTCGCTTGACTGTAAGGCTTTAGGTTTTGCAATTACGAGTTGCGGTATGGCGCCAGTGGAGTCATGCTTGGTCAGTAACTATCGTCTCCCTATCGTCTCCTTGCTGTTGGAAGCAATGCCTTCTCCTTCTGTGTTCACTCGCCATTGTTTCTTGCTGACAGATCGAAGACATTCTGACCTTATCCTTATCTTCATTGTAGAGGTGCTGAACATGCCTCCTTCCGTTGCCCCTCTTGACTTTGATATCATCAGCGGTGCGTGCAAATTCTTCAACGTTAGCTTTGATTGATGCTCGCTGCACAGAAGCTGTGATGCGCGCTATGCCAAGGATGAACATGCTAGAACATAATATATTGCTTGAAATTTTACTTAGCAGCCCGCTCCCTCGACTGTCTCGATACGTCTTCTGTACTTTTGGCTTTACTCTCTCCGCTGCTAACTTGCTTAAACTGACAGTCCATCGTCCGCGTCATGGATCACTGCTCATCCTTATCAAGATGTCGACTTGCTCCACTTCTTGCTCAGTCTTTTCCCCCTTGGTTTTCATCTTTAAAGCTTCATCTATTTCGTTACTTTCCATTGTTGACATTCATTATGCGTCTTCCATCTTTTCTGCGTACAATTTAGATTCTTTGTGGTGTGTGAGTTACAAGCTTTACATCACCGTCGCAATCACACTTAGAGTTTTCCACTGTTACTAGTAAAAGCCACAGTACGGGCAACGATATACGCTCCGATACCTGCGATGTACCCGTATCCGTCTGGTGGGCAGTAGGTATGTTTCATTTGAACTACGAGGACAATATATCTCAATGTGACGGAGGTATCGATGGCCGGCACGATGTAGTACTAGTAGTCAAACTCAACGGCGTATGATAACAAGATGACGACAATGGCTCAACGTGACACCGTATCCCACCGCTCTTGACCTCCATACTGACTGACTCGACCTTGATAGAGTCATCCGCCACCCGCACGTCCCAAGTGAGAACTTGAAGCATACGCTCTCTCCGCTGAAACCGCAACGGGCCTGCTCTCCATCACTTCCCCGTGAACATAACCATACACATTGATATGGTCATAGCTAAAAACCTGACAGAAATATAATTTTTTTCCTGAAAACACATTCCATTAAACCTTGATTCAACCTCACTGAACATTAAACAAGGTCTGCAGCGGCACCACCGCTAGTGAGGTATATGTTCTTCCTCATTATGTAAAACGTCCATACTAGGCCAAAGTACTTTGTTCCTAAGTATTACTGCAGCCAATATGATTGTTGTCCACGATAACGGGGGTCGACCCCCGAGCACTAGTACTGCATTACATAGTCTACCAGACTTAGGCGGGCGCCGATCAGATGATCAAAGAGCCTGAGGTAACCTTAACTAACATGCCATTCTCCTCCATCATTGGTCATTTGAGTATGTACCGTGACGGAGTCAGACGGACACGGACATTCACAAATTCTCTTCCTCTCTTATTCGATTACCTTCTTATTTACCAGATCTCAGCGCGGACGTTTCGACTTAGTAATGTAACAATCCGTTTTACACTTCACCGTTTCACGATTTCACGCTTACATAGTGGTTGTTCTATCATATTCCATAACCTCGTGTAAAATGCATGTATAGTAATATATAAGACTCGTCCTGTCAGTAGTTAGTTCCTCATTTTGGAATACTCATTCATTACTCGAACCACGACTTCCGTCGCCTTGTGTGATCTTCTTTGAGCGTATCCGTTACACACTGCGGCTTCGCACATATCCATATCTCTTGCACGTATACAGCATGTCCCTCACGCACGTCAATTCAGTGTCCCAGCTCAATCCCCTGCTGTCGGATTCAAATAAGTTGACAGTAAGCTGGGTTTCGTCTTCGCGCACGACTGGGTTGCCTGACGCAGCGCAACGCACTAGGTTATCGACTTCCATGCGACCTGGTGATTCTCCTACCTCGGGCGGTCGACGGCTTCTAAAGGTCCATACTAGGTGTGGTCCTTGTCATGCCATTGCACCAACATTTGAGGCCCTGGCGAAAGAGTATCCCGACGTTAACTTCGTCAAGTGTGACGTCGACGCCGCAAAAGACGTCGCATCCACATACAAAATCAGAGCTATGTGGGTAGTTCTATCCCCTATCCCTTGGGTCTGGTCTGATCTTTATGGTTCCTAGGCCGACTTTCGTTTTCCTGCGGGGTACCCAACAGATCCACACGATTTGCGGCGCTGATCGAACGTGCGTGTAGACCCTTTCTCCCGCTTCAGGCACTACAGGTGTGGTTCACAGGGGATTGCAGAACACGGTGAAAAAGTTCGCGGATTCCTCGTCTGCATCGTCAACTAGTGCCTTTTCAGGCAGAGGTCAGACTCTTGGAGGATCACAACCATCCCCGGCACGTACGATTTCACGACCAGCGTGGTATTGGCTTGGTCAAACATGGGTCCGTCTCTCAAGGTTCTTCTCCGCCTAGTGGGTGTATATGTATTCTGCTGGTTGATGTGACATTCCAGGACATGTCCTGCGTGGGCTCACTTGCATGGCTGTCCGTTTCATCTTAATTATGCGATTACCTCCTTGCCCATACGCCTCTTACTTATATATATGTCACAAGATCCCAGTGTTTGCTTTGTCGAAGAGGAAGAGTTAGCTCCTGGAGGGCGGGATTTCGTTGGACGGTCTGTACATGATGGAGAAAAAAATGTAGCACACAATGTGATTGTTACACTTGCTGGTCATCTTCGCACTATAAAGCCAATATATTGTTGTAATTGCACACATACATTCTACAAGTTGACGTTGTGATTATTAATGATAAACCGATTTACTAGAAGCCTACAGTCGTAGATCCAATGCACATTGAGGTGTGACAGGTCGAAGCACTCACTTCCCCATCCCAACGCCTGAAATGCGTGCCGGGCTGCTTCTTCCTTTTCCACTTTCTGGTTCCTGCCTACCCCGGAGCCTCTATGTTGGTTATTGACTGCGGGCGATATACGTTAGTGCTCAAGGGGTGGTGAAAGGATGCTCACCAGAGCATTTGACAGCTCAGCGAGGTTGGTGGGCGGGGTCTCCCACTGGTTGATGACAAGGCCGCGTTGAGAGCACGTCTGATTGAACAAAGCCAGTGTATTAGTATGTAACTTGTGGAACTTGCAGCATATTCATCTGGGACGAAATGGGTGTAGGTGGCGCAGACGGGGATACAGTATCGGCTGAAGAATATGGAGGAGGCGGTGGCGCAGCTGAGGTGCTGTGAGAGGCTCTGATTCAAGTTGTACAAGACGACTTATCCAGGCTAGAAGGGGAGGGAGCCCTTTCTGTACATACACAGCTCCGACATAAGAGCAAAAGAGGAGGCGTTCAATCTTGCTACTAAAAATGAATGTCTGGTAAGCAAGGATGGGTATTTAACCCTGCGGAGCTCGACGAGCTTGTTCTTATGTTGTCACCTTGGTTAACTTCGTCAGCTCGCAAGGTGCGTTGTATGAGCCTCCCGCAGACTGCTACACATCCTACTCGATGCGTGTAGTACGTCGAAAGCACAGCCGACAATCTCAATCACTGCCTTATATTCCACCGCCTCTGATTCCAGCGTGCCAACCTCAGCACCCGCTTCGACCCGAAGGATGAACGGCCTGACAAGAGTACAAGATGGCCTGTCTTGCAGAGTCCGGAGGTGAAGTCGAAGTAACACTCAGTATATCGGACTCCTTCGAATCGTCTAAACATTACTAGGATCCATATGATCGTGTTCGACCCCACCGTCATCCTATCCCTTTGAACCAAGCAACAGGCAGAAGCCAGAGCCCTTGCAAATTCCATCAACTTGAAGGTGAGATTCCCTGCTGGGCGACCGATAGGTGTCGCTGATGCCCATCCACTTAGACTCTATCTACATGTAGAATAATGAATACGCGCTCGCCCTCTCCCATCACAACCTCTAGCGCTGTTTAGCCTACTTTTCCTGTGGTTAGGGCATTGGCAAGGAGACCTTTGAGTATTGGGATTGAATGGCATGGTGGTAGTAGGTCCCATTATATCGCGTCTCATTGATGTTCGTCTCAGACGCCCAAGTATTGTGCTTGCAGAGCTTCTTGAACAGGGATCCGGTCTTACGCTTACGTTTCTGGCATATCCGCGAGAACTAGGTGCTCTGTCCGATAGGGACGCTGCTCCGAGTCTCAGATTGAGCCCCAGGCCAGGCACGCCCTGCAACATCCGGACCATTATTATGACATAGCGGCGAGCTGCACCAAAGCTAGACGCGAGCAGTTTTTGGCGAGCGAATACTCCACAGGGAGCAAATACTGCAGCTGGACATGTCAGCGAAAGGAGGGTGGATCACGGGACGATCGTGTTGCAGGTATTCATGTTGTTTGTTCAAGAAAGACATATTTCTAGTTGACATTTTTCGGCAGCTCTATATGCGATCATACGAATTATTCAAAAAGTGCAGCTCTCCTACATATCAGGGATGGTCGATGTTGTGGATTGTATGTCGAATCGCGCAAATGTATTACGAGTCTGGTAAATTTAAACTGGCGATTCGGCGTGGCAATGCGATCCATAACACCGTGACCCGATGGACCCGATGAGACTCGTCAGCGGGGCACCACATGATTAAACGATCGGCGTGTCTATCTAGTCGAGCGACAGTCCACTCTCAAACACGAGCACCATCACCGCCGCCGCCAGGAACACTTGGCCTGAGGACGTCGTGGAGTCCATATTATTCCAAAATTCAGGATGATATATATGAACTCGTATCCGGGTGTTTCAAGCATGTATTAGGAGTATACCAAGTCCAAAGGAACGTATCCTAATGAAGGAGTGAAGGAATTTGCACTTTTGAGGGTATGTGGTAGGCGAAAATATTCAAAACAAGATTAGTTGCAGATATTTGGGTATTTGTAGTCAGTGGGTTTTTCGGGTATCCATCCATACTCCAGTCCGGCCTGATAAGACCATTCATCGGCGTTCTCCGCCTTCCATGTCCACTGCAGCCAGCCATTGGCAGCTTTCTCATACGTAATGACCTGGGCCTCCCAAGTCTGTCGGAGGAACGTCTTGTAATCATCACTGAAGGTATCACCACTTCCAGTTAAGCCTTGGCAACTTCCGACACGAGTTGAGCCAGGATAGGAACCATCGTAGCGTGAACCGATACCACGTCCGTTTAGGTACTTGGCACAGTCAGTCATCGCAGGTGTCCATTCCCCCACCAGAAGTAAAAGATCAAAACCCGAGAGAGATGACTGCATTCCACAAGCATTAGAGATGTGTTGCTCGTTAGACATTTGATTGCCCTAACAGATGCCTGATTAATAACACGAGGAATCCCAGCTTAGGTATACTTACAGCAACGCTGAACATTTGATAAATGTGGGTATCCATAGCCACGCCTACATAGTTTGGCTTGGACTCGAATCCGGCCCAATAACTAAGAGGCTGGAATGCGTCATGGATAAGCTGAATGGTCTGGCTTGCCTGGCTTGTGCCGGGCGGGTTTCTGTAAATCGGGTCAAGCGCCCGCGTGGTGTATGGAACAAGATATCAAGTTCACCTAATGCTCGTGTAGGAATCATACCAATACTGTTTCACCGCAGTCAGAACGGCATCGCCATCAAACCCGGCAGGCCTGGAGTAAAACCATAGGTGACACCCTGCAGGCTTGTACATGGTGACTTACTCGTTTAGAGGTGCGATGATAGGCACGACGCTTGACTGACTAGCAAACATTGAAGCGATCGTTTGGATGACTTTGTTAGTCCGCTGGATGTTGGTTTGATTCGAGTGCCAGGTAGGAAACGGCAGCCTCTGTCCAGAGTTATCGAACCTACGGAGGACATGAGGTACTAGACGGCATAGACGATATGCTGCACAAACCCATTCTGACTTCCTGGCGCGCCGTGAAGATCAATAACAAGCTTCAATCCCTGGTTTGTAGCCCACTGTACTGCATTTTGGAGGTAGGGTAATTGCCCTTGGATGTATGGTTCCCCAGGGCCAACTTCGAATGCCCAATAGCCAATTGGAAGACGGACGTGATTCAACCTGTGGGAAAGTCGTCAAACATTTACTAGGAGTCTGAGAAATATTTCTGTACCCTGCAGCAGCGATGTCGGCAAAATCCTTTTCGGTGATCCACGTATCCCAGTGGTTCTGCAGAGTAGTCAACGCTGTATTGTGATCCTGGTATTGACCAAACGTCCACTCGTCGACTATGCGGCTGTCTCCGGTGTTGTCAAAAATACTTGGCGTGATCCATGGCTATGCAGCAGATACATCACTGGAGAGAATGTTTAAAACACTGCATACACACCTCCAGGACAAGCCACCCACCGAGGTTAACACCTCGGACTTTCTGGGATCCGTAAGGAAAACTAGGCTGGGAGAAAACAAACCCTGCGAGGGATATCCCCACAAGCGTCGAGGCAAGAAATCTCTGCATTGAATGCAAGAGGGAGGGAGAATGGATGAACAACTTGAACAAAACAAAAACTTGACGAAGAATTTTGACGTACGTGTATTTATAGATACGCGGCCGCATCGACTGGCTCGGTCCGCGAGCAATTCAAAAACCGTTTCGGTTTTTCTTTTAGGTATAGCTCGGTTTGAACGACATAGTAGGACCCTTGATCCCTTCTTTTGGCTCGAGATCAAGAGCTGTGATTGGATGATGAGCCGATGGAAGTTTCTTCAGGATAGGCTGCTTCACCCCGCCGGGCCGCGGGGTCAGTCGAGGAAGTTTTAAGCGGAATGTGCGCGCGAACGATCAGGAGCCGGGCCCGGTTACAGCATTGAACTAGTACATACTTAGTACATAATGAGCCACCTAGCAAGCAGCTAAGCTTCTTCCTCAGATTATCGTGCTGACTGGACTCACAGATATGATCTAGGATGGAATGACCCGTAGTATCTACTCCCAATCATTAATGATCCTGGATAAGCAGTATATTCTGGAAGGTGTCGAATCCTGTACAATTGGGATCATGCTGGCAGGTTCCAGCGCCAAGGGTAAGCACGGAGCAAGCGAGTACGGCAGTAAATATTGACTTACCCGTGCGCGGCTTCGTGTTCAAATCGAAGAATCGAGCATACTCAATCTCACCCGATTTGGTAGGTATGGCTTACATAATAACCTCCGAACAACGCTTCAACTCCACCGACTCCACCTTGAGACCACCGAGTCCGAGTCACACGTCAGATTCTATTCGATGGCCCGTCGCGTCATGAATTTGACACGGATAACACTCCAATCAACTTATCCAGGGATCGACTAGTTAGTTGCTACATACCACTGGCACTCTATCAAGAATTGCATGGCAAGGTTCCTCACCAATCAGAGTCAG
>JBBPLX010000039.1:0-77470 GCA_038090015.1 Leccinellum albellum
AGGCTGGTACATGATAGTCATGGACGAACTCGTTGGCTATGATTTATTGGCCGACTTGCCCGACATCGAGCGCCTCCCCAGATCAGCATTAGAAACCATCGAGACGCAGCTCAAGACACTGCATGCTCAGCAGTTGGTCCATGGAGACATACGCGAGTCCAACATCTTTGTCAATAAAGATAGGACGAAACTCATGATCATCGACTTTGACTGGGCGGGGGTAGAAGGTGTTGTGCGATACCCACCATACGTGAATTATATCGATGTACAGAGACCATATGACGCGAGAGACGGGCTACCTATCAAGACAGCACACGACCTTGAGATGCTCGCTATCATTACTGGAGCACGGGTCACTAAGAACTCGTCACGAAGTACTTAAATACGTCAATGTATATATTATCCACTTGCTCATATGTAGAGATATCAACGAATTGCAGGAAAAAGAGAAGGAAGCGTCAAGGTGGCAGGTCTACGACACTAGTGAGCCTGAGAACTATAGTCACAGACCTAGGCCTTCGTGACAAGTTGTGCCTCAAGAGGATCAGCGTCACAATTCAATACGACTGACTCCCAACGATCAATCAGTTGATTCGGCGTATGCTATCATAAGATGTGCTACTAGTTCTAATATTGTCGTGTCTAACCACGTAGCCAAGGTGGGTATATAAAAGACTCGTATAGAAATGGGAGAGAAGGTGTATGAACATTAGTTCCGAGTGGTTTGTGGGATGTGACATTATGCCAAGATGATGGTAAAATTAGTTGCAAGTGAACAGTGGAGCGGAGGTCAATGCAGGGTCCGCAATACATACGCCAAAATATAACAAAAGCAGCACGAAGACGTGTTATTTCTTGCTCAATGCTTGTAGTTGGACGTATTCATAGTAATCTCCGCGAAGAGAGAGGAGCTCGTCATGCGTGCCAGCCTCGCTGACCCGACCTTCCTTTATAAAGTAACTATAAGGTACCATCGTTAGATGATAACGTGTGACCGAGAAACAAAAAAGGCACGACTCACATGCAGTCAGCATTTTGGATGGTCGAAAGACGGTGAGCAATTGCAATCGTTGTCCGACCCTTGGCAGCTTGGTCGAGCGCTGCTTGAACCACTTTCTCTGAGTTTGAATCCAACGCAGATGTCGCTTCATCCAACAACAGGACTTTTGGATTCCGCAAAAGTGCTCGAGCGATAGCAATTCGTTCTGTTGCCTGTTAGTCATTCTCGGGACTCGGCTGCAAATGGGCCACTCACGCTTCTGACCACCAGATAGCTGGGATCCCTTGCCGCCAACTTGAGTATCGAAGCCACTGTAACGGTGTCAGTAAGGCGCAACTCTCTGACGTCCGTGGACCCACTCAGGTAAGGACTGGATGAAATCTAAGATGTTTGCATCACGGCAGGCCGCCTCAATCTCTTTTTCCGTGATCTCAGATTCGGGTTTGTTCGCACCGAGTAAGACATTAAAGCGGACAGTGCCAGCATACAAAGTCTAGTGGGGAACAACTGAGTCGTCGCGGACGAATATCAATAAATGGTACTCACTGGTTCTTGAGAAACAAGTGCAATCTGTTTCCGGTACTCTTGAACATTGTACTCATTGATAGGATTGCCGTCAAGGAGAATACGGCCAGCCAGAGGGTCATAGAAACGTTCCATCAGCTGGATTCTGAAGCATTCATCAGCGAAAGTATTTGATCTAACTTGAATGGGACATACACAGTGCTTTTACCGCATCCACTGGCCCCAACGAGAGCGACATATGTACCAGGTTCTACTTTGAGTGACAGATCTCGGAGCACGCGAACGCCAGGTCGTGTCGGATACCGGAAGTGCACATTCTCGAACTGGATCTGGCCCTGAACCTTCTCTCCACTGAACGTTTTGCCAGCAGTAGACTCGGCATCTATTTCTGGAGTGGCGTCAATTAACTTGACGATTGCACCTGCGGCGCTCCGAGCAGAGGAGATGTCTGGCACAAATGAGAAGACGTTGCCTGCTTGGACAGCACCAAACGTTGTGCTCTACAGGAGAACGCTTAGTGGTTAAAACTAGATGAAGCAGGCGTAACGTACCATGAGAGCCACGAAGAACGCAGTCGTATTGATTTCTAGATGAGAAACAAGCACTGAACCATACCAAAAGACGAGGGCAATGACGTAGAAGGTCATGGACTGCGAGAATGCATACAACAGATTGGTCCACACTGCCGTCTTGTTCGATTGCCTAAGGGGTTCTTCCAGACTTTCGCTGTATAGTCTCAGACAGTCTTCTTCCCGAGCGAGAGAGGCGACAGTCCGAATAGAAGCAGCAGCTTCACAAGCTAGCTGAGCCGAGCTTTCGTGTGAACTCTTATTTTTTTGGTCTTTCAACACGACAACGTGCTTTGTGATCGCTCAGTAGAGTGAAAAGTTACTCGCAGAACAAACTTACCAAGCGAATATAACCAGTCGAAATAAGGACGGGGATACAAGCTACACGATATTGTAATCATCAGCGATAATATAGCAGACAGGACAAAATCACGAACCCATGCCAACTAGAGCGGGCTTGTACGCGTAGACCAATCCGATTACTGAACCGCCAATAAGGGTGGTCAAAGCCTGTACAATGCTGGTTGCACGTTAAAGAGATCCTGATTTAATGTCAAGATTATACTCACGCTCCGAGGGTAATGCCTGCTAATCCATTGATTTTTTGCGGATTGTCACTTAGATTGGCGGTGAGGGAACCAGTCTGTTGCGAGCGAATTAGGAACGGTAAAACTAATAGCTTGGATCCACAACCCACACTATGCTCATCCTTGTCGAAATATTCAACTGCAGAAAGTATGATGTAATGCACGACATGAAGCGTAAGAAAGGCAGCTTACTGTCTTGCCTAATGATGGCCCTGAAGCTGAGCTCACGCAGCTTGGATGTAAGGATAGCAGCCGAAGATGCAAAGAAATAATTTTGCAGACACATAGCGAGCGCCGAAATTATTGCAATGATGAAGAACCTTGACCGGGTTCAGAGATATCAATCTAACAGCGTGATGGCTCTTACCATAACGCATTTCTGTTTCCATCATGTTGCCGAACAGAAGGATCGAGTTGAGCGAAGCCAGAAATTGCTTGACCTACAGAATATGAGCGTACGGCTATGAGATACGATGGGAACAAGGAAACTTACCATAGACGATTCCCATTACGGGGTAAACCATTCCCGTGACTGTTCAAAATTTCAGGTTCCCACTCGGTGTGAACTCAAAGGAAGGGCACCCACCGATAGCGAACATCGAGCCAAATGCGTATCTCCATAGTCCCTCACGATTAAGTAGCCCAATCCGAATGAAAAGGTAAAACATATTATACTTGTCGTCGTCAACCTCTTTCTCCCTTTTTTCATCGTTCCTCTTCTGAGCGAGATCAGATCCGATAGATTGAATAGTCTCCTTGCGCCCAAGTGGAACCTCCTTTTCGGCAACCTCCTCCATGTTTACTTCAATACTGGCGGCTGTGGTGCTAATACTATCATCCATCTCCTTCGCCTCTCGGAGTTTCTGAGCATGGACAAGACGAGAGTAGGCACTGTTTTCGTTGGACAACAGCTCCGTATGTGTGCCACTCTCCAAAACCAGGCCATCTCCCATCACGTAAATGCAATCTGCGTCCTTGATCGTAGACAGCCGGTGGGCAATCGTGATCGTCGTTCGACCCGCTGCAGCCTTGTCAAGTGCATCCTGTACAATTCCCTCCGACTGCGTGTCAAGAGCCGATGTCGCCTCGTCAAGAAGTAGAATTCGAGGATCTGACACGATCGCACGAGCGATTGCTATGCGCTGTTTCTGACCACCAGACAAAAGGAAGCCACGTTCCCCAACCATCGTATCGTACCCGTTCGGTAACTTGCTGATGAATCCATCCGCGTTCGATTTGATACATGCCTCGCGGATCAGTTTCAACTTCTCTTCCTCCGATGCATGCTCGTAAGGAGTATTGATCAATCCGTGTGCAACGTTGCCCCTGATTGTCGTAGCGAAAAGCGCAGGTTCCTGGGAGACAAGACCGATCTGGGAGCGCAACCACTTGATATTCAAGTCCCGGATATCTGCACCATCGAGCTTGACTGATCCGTTCAAAGGATCGTAGAATCGTTCAACGAGCGAGATTATGGTCGATTTGCCCGAACCCGAAGCACCAACGAGGGCGGCAGTCTCGCCTGCTCTGAAGGTGATACTGATGCCTTTAACGATAGGCACGTCGGGGCGAGAAGGATAGTTAAACTTGACGTCTTCCAGCGTGATTTCGCCTAGAACTTTCTCTGGTTTGAGACCACCGGGATTGGCAGAATCGATATCCGGAATGCGCTCGATAGTGGCAAACAACTTGGCAGCTGCCGCTCGACCATGTGTGACAGCTATGGGATATTGAGCAAGAATATCAAGAGATAATTAGGATGCTGACCTTGCATCTCGGGTGCCAACAAGGCCAGAGAGAAAGAGCCGATCAAGATGGCTAGGAACACATTGATGACTTCGCCGGCGTTCGCTGTCGAAGGAAATATGAGCAAAATCAAGTTAGCTATCCTGAGTCTCACAGCTTACCAAGGCCCTCGTTGATCAGTGTGGTGCCAAACTGGAAAGCTGAAACGTTGTCAGCGATAACAGTGCATAAGTGATGGATGACGTACCCAATGCATAGGCAGCGTATATGACAAACAAGAATACGCCGATACCAGCGCCGTGGAATATGGCCGCTTTGGCATCTACTAGGCTGGCAGCTTGAGTATGCACCTCGTAAAGACTCCCCATGGTCTTCTGAGAGCCAAATGCTTGTGTAGTACGTATGGTGGAAATGACTTCCTCCGCGAGTGTCCCACCCTCAGCGATATGCTTGAGAGAAATTCTATGGGAAGGATGAGGAAGTAGATAAGCAGAGAAAAGATACAGAGATACGAACTGCATGTATTTTGAGACAAATCTGTTCATGACCGCACCAGTAATTCCGATGCAAGGAAGGATGGAAGACATGGCAAGAGCAAGTCTCCAGGAGCGAACATAGGCGAGGATAAAGCCAGTGAAGAAGGAGGCAACAAAGTTCACGACGAGCGCGACCTTCTCCGACATGCCTTGTTGTACGAGATCTATCAAGCACGTCGTGAGAATGGAAGAGGAGAAGAGAAGGTGGGCCTACGGGTGTCCGTCTGAATGCGAGTTGCGACCTCACCCGCGCCGACTGTGTCAAAGTAGGCAATGTCTTGGCGTAGTACGGCTTGAAGATATTTCTCGCGAATGCGTTTCGCGTTTACTTCGCCGGTGTAGACCCAAATGACCATGTAGGTGTATGTGCACACAAGCATTCCAAGTCCTAGAAGAATATGAGGTGAGAGAGCGTGCAGAAGAGCGAGGAGGTACCAATATAAACGAGGTATGCAGCATCTGAGGCGGCAGTGGAACGGAATTGTGCGCCAGCTGCGTCTAAATCCTGAAGAGCAGTTGCATTTCCGGGATTCTGGGTATATACTTCCTCTGCGATACCAAAGGTGACGAAGCTCTGAACCAGATTTCCAAACAAGAGAGCCATGAGAGGCTAACGGAAAGAGAGAAAGGTGAGCCTAAGCGGGTGAATGGACATGACCGATGAAGGAGTACCTGGGCAGCCCCTGCAGCAGCAGCAGCAACGATACCAATGGCATCGATAACAAGCTCGAAACGGGTGGAATAGCTGATGCGAATAAGCAAGTGGGTCCCGTGGGTGATATAGGAGAGCTCACCGAAAAAGTTGGCTGAAGGATACGGGCGGGCGGGCCGTGGACGGGGCAGCCGAGTCAGGATCTGGGTTTGAGGTTTCCTTCGACATGGCGTGTCGGAGGCGAGTAAGTGAAGGGTGGCAGGGAATCCAAGGACCCGAGTCTTATTTAAATACATATGCGTCGTGCCGATCGTGCCATCACCCGGGATCTGGGTCCGGGGATGTGTCGTACAGAATTAGTCAACCTCTGCTCTTCCCGTAGGAACCATAATACATGTGACTCAATCCCGTTGGGCCTTTTTCACCGGCCACCCAGACGCGTATACTCTGTGTACAGCGCTCCGTGTGAGCCGAAACATTGTCACCATGACTCAACCACGACTCGCGGACTCGCTAAAAAAGTCAAGCCGGCTTGCTAAGCCCTTACCGCGGACTAATTGAATGCCGTCGCACTTGCACCATGCAACCACGACATGTTCCTAAAATGAGGGACTAGACGAAAGCAGACCAGCGCAGCTGGTCACAAGGGGACTAGTACGAAGCGGAGTCAAGGTTCGATCGATGTCCAACATATTGACTCACGCTTAGCACAATGCAAAAGAGGAACTGCAAAGTGTAGGGCTCAGTGCGAAAGTCGGACATTCCAAACTATTAACAACCACTACCGTTCAATTTTTTCACTCTTAGAAGCTATACATTAGTCTAGGGCATGAGAGCGATGTTTAACGATAATCGAGACCTAGGTGAAACAGTCAAATGTGCCACAAGGCCCACAATGATCTTCGAAGCTTGAAGCTGAATATACTTGATCGAGAACGTTTCGTACCGCCGCTCCGAGTCTGAGTCCTTGCCATCTCCAGATCTCGTCGTTGCAGTCGTGGAACATCAACAATGGAATTGCCGGCACCCAAATTACTCGCTCCTAATGAGTTTCGATCTATTCTTGCCTACTTACAGGCGCTCGTACCACCGCAGCTGCCAGTCGGTCATCCGCGCACCTCCAAATATAACATGTTACTTGCATTTGATTTGGATGTCGACTTACTCGATCGAATTGGGAGCGAAATCGGCGCATTGAATGAACAACTCAAACAGATTTTAAGGTGGAAGACACGAACCACTAGAGATGGTTTGCGCATCAACGAGCGTGATACTCTGATAGCGGCCGTGGTGGATATTCTTGAGTCCTTTCACCAAAAGTATCCTGAAGACAATGCCATTAAAAAGCGGGGTGTTGACATCACCAATGGAGCATACAAAGTGCACCGTGATCATGGACTTACTACGATACGTCACGTCGCACAATTTATGCCCAGGATATTGCCCAGTCCACCGTGATCGATATAGCCTATAGTGTATTCCACTGTTACCGGCGCAGCCAAACGAGCAGTACCAAGGCCTGTCTCACCCAGACAGAATTATCGGCATAAAAAGTATGTCGGACAAACCAATTATCCGATAGAAAAGCATTACTCACGTATATTAAAGAACTCCCTCACAGTTACGAGTTGGGCAAACTGACATGGAATTGTGTGGGTGACGACGGTTGCAATCACATACGAGCAGGATTCCCAGAGTCGGAAATCTGTGTATTAAAGCATGCATCGACATGCTGGAAGCTCAGTACTCAGTACTCAGTGCGGACCTTCGGCACTGATCGATGATCATTCAATACTTCTATCCGAAAAGAAGGGATAACAATTTCTCCCGTATACGTCTGAGTGGCCGCGAGGCAAAAAAATACCGCAGCTCGCAGCTCTTCTGAACTGCCAGTGGAAGGGGGCGAGGGTCCGGGGTTGTTATGTGATGGACGTCAATTCTAGACGAAAATTCTGAACATGAGTGATTTCCAGTGCGCCAAGTAATTACATAATTTTCCTGTTACTTGGCCTTTTTTTCAGGCACCAATCTGATATGACAATATTACACCTATTATCTTTTCCAGAAGCCTGAGGTTTCCGGTAATGCACCCATGGTATACATATCTTTGTCAAGAACCAAGACCACCTCCAAGGCTCCAACAGGTACGAATAAACAAGAATGAGGGATTCGTCTGCGAAGCCAGTGCAACAGGAACCAGTGGAAGTCGTTTGGGTGCCGGCGCCGGCGATTCACAATCAGCGTCAGAGACCACTCTCCGCCAACCCGGAAGAGTCGGCGTCTTTGTCGCGAGAGATATTTGGTTCATTACGCTGCAACTTTACAATTACAACTTATCCATCCTATCCCCCTGATTCCCTGTTGATGGTTCCGCACAGGGGCAACCCGTCTCCAAATGAAATTACAACCGGCGTGTCACGGTAGACCTGGATTCTGACATTACCGAAAAGCTATGTATATGACATCTTGTCGGACCTGGATCAGAAGGTGGGTGACTCCATTGATCGCAACAAAATGCACTCGTATCCGAGTTTACTCACCGCCAGGGGTACCTTACCCAACGGAAGTTATACGCTATCCATTCATGTAGATCCCGAGATGAGTCTTCAAGAGTACTAGTTGCAGTACGTCAATACGGAACCGCATTCATTGTATCGCTTTTATTACTCATTAATCACAGCTTAACTACAATGACTCGGACAAACCGGGACTCGAACCCGATGAGTCATATCAACAGTCAATCTCTGACACAGCTCATGTCCATTCGGGTTTCGATCTCATTTTATTTCTTGTGCCTCGTCGCTTGAGACCGAGATTGGCACAAGCTTCAGGTACGTATGTACGGTGACGGATTTGCAACTCAGTCACAGCTACAAAATTTTTGGGCTACTCACGCTTCTGACCATCAGATAGCTGGGATCCTTGCCGCCAACCCGAGTATCAAAGCTACTGAGATCATGCCAGTGGACATAACTATAGGACGCTGATGACTCACTCAGGTAAGGACTGGATGGATTCCAGGATGGATGTTTACATCGTGGTAGGCCGCCTCAGCCTATTCTTCCGAGCCCGTGACCGAGGATTCGGGTTTATTTGCACTGAACAGGACGTTGAAGCGGACAGTGCCAGCATACAACATCTGATGAAGAACAGCTGAGTCATCGCGGATAAAACCCAATAAATGGTACTTACAGCTTGGGAAACGAGTGCAGGCTTTTTCTAGTACTCTTGAACGTTGTACTTGTGGATAGGATCGCCGTCAAGGAGAATACGGCCAGCCAGAGGGTCATAGAAACGTTGCACCAGTTGAATCCCGAAGAAATCATCAGTGGAAACACAATCAAATTTTAGATGGCACACACGGTGCTTCTACCACATCCCCTGGCCCTAACGAGAGCGACGTATGTCCCAAGTTCGACTCTGAGCAGCAGATCTTGGAGCATGCGGACGCCAGGCCATGTTGGGTATCGAAAGTGCAAATTCTTAAACTGAATTTGACCCTGAATCTTCTTTTCCCCGCCAGACATTTTGCCAGCAGTGGACTCGGCGTCAATTTCCGGAATGGCGTCATTTATGATTGCACCTGCGGCACTATGAGTAGAGGAGATATTAGGCGCAAAGGAGAAGAAATTGAATGGCTCCAATCCTTGTACTCTGTGGAAGCTGTTGAATGGTCGAAACTAATAATAGGACACGAAACATACCATGAAGGATGAACATCATCATACTAAGCTCCATGCGAGAGACGAGCTCAGAACCGTACCAAAAGATGGCAATGATGTAGAAGGTCATGGAATGCGAGGATGATACAGGAGGTTTGCCCACGCTGGATTTTCTATGGGGTTTTTCCAAACTTTCACGATACGATCCGCCTCCCGGATAGCAGCAGCGACTCCACAAGCCAGCTGAACCGAGGCATCGTGAGCACTCTTACTTTTCGGGTCTTTCAGGACAAAGATGCGCTTTGTGATCGCTCCGAATATCTAAAAGCACCAGGCAAGATTAACCTTGGGATAAGAACGGCCCCATCTGTACCATCACCAGTCATGACATGACAATAACACGCACCAATGCCAACCAAACCTATCTGCGTAGACCAGCCCAATTACTCCCGATTGTAAAGTACTTTACTCTCGACTCGGTTGGCGTCAAGATGGCATTATAATTGTACTCACGGTATTAGAGCCCTGCCAAGCCATTGACCTTTTGTAGGTGGTGACTATTACCACGTGATCGTTATTACTCGTTCCTGATAAATGGGGCTCTCTCTATTCTTTCTCCGTCTCATCCTCCTTCATGCTCAAAGGACTGGGCAAGATCACGAAGAAGGCCTCTTCGGCCACTCTCTCCGCTGGTACCGATGAACCACCCCGCTCCACGACGCCAACGCCAGGAAACCCAGATGGCAAACTCACCTCTCGTACTGGCCTTTTGACTATTCGCGTCCTTTGGGCTGAAGGTCTTGCCCTCCCCGCCGTCACCCCTCTCCCTCCCGTCGTTCAGGCCGCCTTGACTACACATCAGGCAAAGGTCGCCGCTTCTGTCTCCCCCTCCAGTGTCGTGCAGAAACGCCTTGCGAAACGTCACAGCGCTAAAGACAGCATACAACGCACTCAGTGCTGGTGGCTTCCCTATCTCGTCATGGAGTTCGAAGTAAACCAGGTCCTCATTACTCCTTTAGGTGGTGATCTACAGAAGCCACTCTACATGTACCAAGCGCAGTTGTAAGTATTCTTGCTTCTTTTCTGTCCCTTTTCCTCTTCCATTCACCACTTATTAGTGATGTATCCCGTAACTCCGAAATATCCATTCAATGCTATCTCCGTGCAGAGCAACCAAAACTTGGCAACGATGGATTAGCTGACGACATGGGTAACGACATCTTCATGGGCGGCATTAAATTTACTCCCGACTTTGATAATGTCGGTACTATTGGGCAGGATCAGTGGTATGATCTCACAGGCGGAAATGGAAGGATTCAAATAGGTGTCGCGTACCAGCCGAGTTCGGTGAGTCCTCCTGAAAAGCATGATATTGTCCCTATGCCAACTAGATTTTAGGGCCAATCATTGACCATTGATGATTTCGAGCTCATTACGGTCATCGGAAAGGGAAGTTTTGGAAAGGTATATCACTTTTTTCACATCAACTGTTCGTATCTCATTGTGATTCCTGCAGGTCATGCAAGTTAGGAAGCGTGATACCATGCGGGTATACGCTTTAAAGACTATCAGAAAAGCCCACATCGTTGACAGGAAAGAGATAACACACACATTGGCCGAACGACTCGTCCTTGCGCGGGTTAACAATCCCTTTATTGTTCCCCTCAAGTTTAGCTTTCAGTCGGAACAAAAGCTATACTTGGTGCTTGCGTGAGTGCGTCGTTATCTGTTCGCATCAGTGACGTTATGCATCGCTTCAGTTTCGTCAATGGCGGAGAGCTGTTTCATCATTTGCAGCGCGAACAGCGCTTCAACGAGGAACGATCCCGTTTCTATAGTGCAGAACTACTTCTTGCCTTGGAACATCTCCATGAACTTGATGTCGTATACCGGTGCGTCTACCGCACCCACTTGTTTACCGACACTGAAGTTTTTTAGTGACTTGAAACCCGAGAACATTCTTTTAGACTACACTGGTCATATCGCCTTATGTGATTTCGGTCTCTGCAAGCTGAATATGAAGGATTCCGACACAACAAACACCTTTTGTGGCACGCCAGAGTACCTTGCACCCGAGATTCTCAATGGCCAAGGATACAGTTGAGATTATTCATTCATTCGTTTTCCTATAATGATGACACACGATCATAGACAAGGTAATTGATTGGTGGACTCTCGGAGTCTTGCTTTACGAGATGCTATCGGGGCTCCCCCCGTTCTATGATGGTACGCACACCATCACTCTGGGATGGGACGAAATTATTCATCAATGGAGTAGAAATCACGGACAAGATGTATCAGAAGATCCTCACAGACCCCCTGGTTTTCGGTCCCGAAATTGGTTCGGAAGCCAGGAGCATTCTAACCAGTCTTCTTGATCGCGACCCGACAAGACGTCTCGGTGTCAATGGTGCTGAGGAGATCAAGAAGCACCCCTTCTTCGAAAAGCATATCGATTTTAAAAAGCTTTTGCAGAAAAAGATTCAACCACCTTTCAAACCTAGTGTTTCTGGTCCTGTGGTGAGTTCTTTTGTCAAGGACATGGAGTTGACATGGTGCTAAGACGTTTCCCGCTACGCAGGACGTGTCGAATTTTGATACCGTCTTTACTACGGAAGCGCCTATCGACAGTTACGTCGACGGCTCTCGATTGTCTTCAACGGTTCAAGCGCAATTTGCAGGTACGATATCGCTGCACCTACACTGTTGCTGTGTCTGAGTATCGTATAGGATTTTCGTATGATGGATCGGGCAATATTCCAATCAGCAATGCATGAATATCCACCCTATGTTACCACGGACAGAATACCCCCTTTGAATGTAACACACTTCTCTGTCTTTCTCGATATCATGGATTTCAATGGAGGAAAATGTCAGCATGCGACTGAACCGCCGTTTGAGCAGCGGGAAATCCGAGTTACGTAGCTAACCAGTTTCAAATGACCCATACATGAAGGATGCAAAAAGTTGAATAAAAGTATTGACAAGAGGGAGATTCGAACTCCCGCCTCCATACGGAGATGAGAAACCCGCCTATAGCAGGCAAGCTTAGAGAAGCTTGAGTCACACGCCTTGGACCGCTCGGCCATCTTGCCACTTGAAAGTTGACAATTGGGAAATGTACACAAGTCAAACAACTAAGAGTACTTCGACCTACAACGCCTTTCCTTGCTTTTGAAGATGGCCACTGTCACGCACGTCATCCGTTCTCACTACGACCCTGCAGACCGCGAAAAGCTCGAGCGCGAAACCGGCCAATTGACAGTCGACGACCCTTGGGAAACGGAGTCCTCCTTTTCCGTACAGCGTCGCATCCGTGCACCACCCACATTTATACCCGCGACTGTCACCTACGACGAATGGGGCGCCCCATCGCACGCATCCTCGTCGCCCGTAGCGACCTCGGAAGAGCCATCAGATCAACAGCGCACCACGACCGCTGAATGGTACAAGTCTCTTAGGCTGACCGCTCCAGCGTCCTCGCACGTGGGTGCAACGACCCGCATCTCCAGCGTACTCACTTTGAGCTCCCCGAACGCGAAACCGGCCCGACTAGCCCGGCCACCACCCCAGAAGGAGCATGTGACGAAGAACGATTGGTTCATCCGCAATGCGCTCCGGTCAGAGCCTTCGACCAAACCAAGCTCACCTGCGCCGTCCCTTGCGGACTTGCTCGCGCGCGATCCGCCCCCGTTGCCTTCCGAGGGCAACTATGTGCCCCCTGTATGGCTGCACATCGGTCCGTCGAACATAGGTTTTGGCATGTTAGAGCGGAGTGGGTGGAGGGAAGGCGAGGGTTTGGGTGCGCGTGTCGCCCGTGGTGTGGTCTCAAGGGATGTCGACGAATGCGCGTTCTCCGTTGGTGTCAGAGATACGTCTGACATTCGGACGACGCGAGAGGGAATTAACCTCACTGCGTCGGATTTAGAGGAATCAGAAGAACTGCTCGAGGATGATGGCATCATTCAAAGATCGGTTCAAACGCGCACTCCTAGTGACCAAGCATCCGCATCCCATACGCAGAGGTCATTGCTGACCCCCCTGCCAACTATTCTCAAGGCAGATCGATTGGGTATCGGTCTGAAAGCGAAAACGGAGGGCCCGTACAGGCAATCTAAGAAGCGTGTTACTCATGGTGCGGCTGCTCTGGCTGCTCATATCAGGTCTGCGCAAGAGATGCGCAAGAAGAAAGCAGCATTTGGGAAGGGGAGGCGGGGGTTTGCCAAGGCTCATAGAAGAGAGGAGGATAAGCGGAAAGCAACGTTAGCGTACTTCAATGAGTGAGCAAAGATTGACATTCCGGGCTACAGCTGTAATTCACCTTTATTGACAACTTATATATAAATACACGCGATATACTTGATACAGCCGGGACAATCGTAAATGCAATTAAACGAGATCGTAGAACCGCGGTCGTAAGTTATGTATCCAGAGGAATAGTGTGCACTGCCGGTTGAGATGAGAAAACAGAAAAGTGTACCATCCACCCTTTAAGTTTGTAGCTACAGGTCTGATCAGTGAGCAGAGTAAGGCAAACAATAGTCCGATCATCATGTAAGAACAGGCTCCCCCCAAACGCCCTTGGCTGGGTCACAACAAATATCACGGACATACATCCTGAGCCATTGCACCATCTCCTTGTTGATTTGGTGGCAATGAGTCACATCAATTGATGTTAACCGGTGAGGAGCAGAGACTGGACTGCAACGTCCCGAAGCAAGCGCCTGAACGTGCGCAGAAGCTGACGCGCTGGATATAGCGCGCAGTGCCGTCGTAGAGGCGGAAGACAGTGGTGTAGACTTGCCGGAAAGACGAGATTCCACTAAGCCGCGCAGGGAGTCCCATTCCAAAGTTGTACATCCATCGAGGCTCAAGTGCTCTAATTTTGGGCAGATCCAAGGGTGCAAAGCGGGTGGTGTAGACAGGTTCTACGCCATTCGATTAGTCAAATAGAATTCGAGATAATGAAGTCCTACCTTGAGCAGGAAACTTGAAACGTCTTCAATGTCAATCAGCTCGAGAGACGTGAGTGACATCAGTCGCTTCAACAAGGTCACAAATTTGGGTTCGTTAAGGAAGCTGGACTCGATGCGCAAGTGGCGGAGAGGAAGTGATGTGAGCGATTGCTGTCTGAGGTACTCAAGAATAGGCGTCAAATTGTCGAGATAACAGAACTCGAGGGATTCGAGTGCGGGAAACGATACTTGACTGAGCAGCATCCGGACGCGCATATTTCCAGCATAGTAGAAAGAAGCCTTGACAAGTCGAGGTAGCTTGACGGTCTTGTTGAACATAAACTCAGACTCTGAATGCATGCACGGATCCGGATCAGCATCTGACATGTTCCGGAGAGCGAGTTCTTCAAGATGCGGACAAGCCCGAAGCATCTCGAGGATTTTGTCGACCGAAGGTGAGAAACCATTCCAGTATCCACCTAGTTGTAGGACCCGCAGCCCGGACACGATCCTCTTATCCCAACCAAAATTGAATGAGGTGAACGAACACGAACGGAGGCGGGGGGTGTGGCCGTTGAAAAGTGGAAGGCAGGGAGAGGAATAGTGGTCTTCTTGCATGGAATGGGATATGCATATTGACAACGTTTCCAGGAGAGGTGCGTCTTCCTTACAGCGCAAAAGTGCAGCGTGTGCCTGGGGCCTATTGGGTACGCTGAGGTGGAAGGATCTTGCGCGCCAAAGGGCGGGGCGGAGCAAATCCAACGCACGGACGATGCTCTCCATTGCGTCCTCCGTATTCTCAGGGCGAGGTGTGAAATTGACAGTGATATCGAGGGGGACGGATTTGGACCGAGCCAACTTGCGGCGTGCCTTTTGAAAGGAGTCATGAGGGCTGATGGAGATGGTCGCCCATAGGGCCGGGGTGTTGATGAGGACGTCTCTCCAGTAGCGACATACGAGCATCAGACTGGACACCAACAACGAATCTTGATCTCCAGACTGACAGACTCCGGTGATGAATATGGAAGAAAGGATTTCTTCTGGAAGACGGTAAATGGGGGACTGTGAACGGACGGCTTGTTCGAGATGCGATTCGAGTTCTTGACGTTGACTCAGCAGGGAAGCCATCTGGGTATCCAAAGAGTCGAGTGCTTCTCTGAGGTCTGAAATCGACGCTCGGGAGTTGTAAGAGTTTGCGAGACCGCCGATGGGGTTCGGACGGGGCAAGGGATTGGATGGAGGGAAGGAAGAGTGCTCGACTAAGCCAGAGAGGGGAGAGACGAAGACGGGTTTGGAGACGAAGTGGACGTCATCGTAGGGTGGCGGAGGAGAAGAGGGCGAGCTGGAAGCAGACGAGACTGGACTAGATGACCACGATGAAAATGCATGGGCGTTGACGAGCTTGGAACCGTGACGATGACTGCTGTCGTCACGAACCAGACGAGACAAGGAGGGGCACTGCATCATGGCGACGATGAAGAGGGACAATCGATAAGTCCACTAGATTGTTTAAATACGAGCGTTGTCTTAGGGCGTGGAGATTTGAATCAGACGGAGGTTGTATGAAAGAGGGAGAAACAGACCTGGAGAAAAGCCGACTGTAACTGTCGGAGGAGGATCGAGATGATGTAGTATATATGGAGGACATGGCGGGTACAACAGTGGTGGTCGACAAGGAGCACGAGGCAGGGCTCATGTCGCGATGAGTTACCCCAGGAGGCGATTTGGGCAACAACGTGTAACGGCAAAACAGCATCTCGAACACGAGGAGCGACAACGAGGCAGCGATGTCTTCCCACACACGACGCCTCTATCCCGTCTCCACCCGCGCTACCATCTCACCGTTCCTCCGCTCCATCAATCCAGCCCGGTTGCCGAGACACGAACCCGTAATAGAAGAACTGACAAAGTACCTGCCCCGGCTCACCGTCAGCCCGTTCGTGTAAACGCGTGAATCGCTACCACGTACAATCAGATCAAGAAAGATGGTCAGCGCGCTTCCTACAGCATCCGTCAGCACATCATCGCCTTTCGTCCCGTACGTAGAAACAATACCAGCAAGCCAGCTCGCATTCCTTATCAGGTAGTTGCGCTCCATCGATGCCACAATAATCGACAACGCATATGTCCCATTCCCAAGCATTGCAAACAAAAAAAGGCCCGGCGCAAGCCCCTCGCATCTAGTCGTCATGTTTTTAACTGCGGCCCGCGCGTCAACAACAGTCCCCGTCATTCCCGGTTCGGCACTCACGTATTTGTGGAACTCGAGCCCCCACTTCAATTCATTCAGCATGCACTCCCGGCCATACCCAGTGATTTTGAACTCACGGTATAACAGCGCGCTCATCCATCCGATCACTTGAATTCTCCAATCCAGTGGTGTATCCGGCGGAAGAGGAGAGGGATCCTCCTCGTGTTGTATCCGCTCACTAATCAGACATGCGATAACGCCTGTGACCATGACAAATACCACCGCCGCGGCATACTGCACAAACACTCTTATTACAGAGATTGAGCGAGCCTCTGATCCATGCACCAGGGCATTATCACCAAGTAGGCAGGACTGCTCTGTCGAGTCGTCCGCTTCTCCTTGCAGGAAAATTCGATGTCCCCCAGTGCAACACTTCCATCGATAATAGTATACCTGGATCAGCAGGGTGGTATCGCAAAGTGTATACTGTCAATGCACCGATCAGAACACATCAGCATTGTACGAACCCCATATCTATGAGCACTTACGTAAATGGCGAGGATGATTACGGTAGGTAACAGACCTGCCAGTACGGCACCACCTAGATTGCATACGTCACCTAGAAGCCATATGTAGACAAAGGGGAGGGATAATCCCTCTCCACTTTGCAGTTGATAGTTTTCTATAATCTGAGGAGAGTACACAATCACCCTGTGAACGACTTAATGGCCGAGTCCAAGTCAGAACAGGAAAACCCACCAGCATGCAATCGATATCCAGCCAAGCTGCGAGAGTAGTGCTATTAGCAAGATATTTGTATCTCTGTATTGGGAGACTGACCACATTGCTTGCTATATCACTCTGAGAAAGCATCATTGATGTTGGGCGACAGACGAAAGGTCTCACTATGTTTTTTTTTTTTAAGAGATAAGATATATTCGGAAATAGTCACGTGATACCTCAGACACTTGTTGCCGGGCGCGTTAGTAGTCCTCATATCTTTCTCATGAACAGCCAAGAAGCATTTCGGAGGTTCGCGCAGCAGGTTCAGCGGGCAGGTGGACAAGGTGGTGGTGGCTTCTCAGGAGGGCCTGGTAGATTTTTGGCTGGAGGAGGTTTACTTGCGACGCTCATTGGTGGCGGTTTGCTCCTCAATGCCAGTCTATTCAACGGTGTGTGTTTTTACTCGTTTTGGCTCCTCAGAGAATCATGTGGGTATTGTTCAAAGTTGATGGTGGTCACCGTGCCATCAAGTATACGCGGTAAGCATGGCAAGCCAACTCCAGAGCTCGTCTACCCACACCGTCTTGTTCAGTTTACATGGTGTAAAAGATGAAATTTACAACGAAGGGACGCATCTTGTGGTGCGCATACCATAACTTTGCATTCCACGTCCACTCAGTTGTCTCTAGGTCCCATGGTTTGAGACACCAATAGTTTTTGACATCCGTGCCAAGCCTCGAAGTGTTGCAAGTTTGACGGGGACGAAAGGTGCTATTTTTTTGCGTTGTCGAAGGCCATTGCTCTGAAGCGTATCAGATCTGCAGATGGTAAACATTACTTGCAGAGTACTGTCAAGACCATCGACTTCCGCATTGCCCAAGATTTACCGTGAGCTTGGGAAAGACTATGACGAGCGCGTACTGCCTTCCATTGTCAACGAAGTCCTCAAAAGCGTGGTGGCCCAATTTAATGCCAGCCAACTCATTACACAACGTGAAATGGTTAGTGATGCATTGAATCTGTAGTCAAGGGATCACTGACTGTGCCGTGTTAGGTCTCGCGATTGATCCGCGAGAATCTCACGAACCGAGCCCTCCGGTTTGATATTGTACTGGATGACGTTTCTATCACGCATGTCGCGTTCTCCCCTGAATTCACGCATGCAGTCGAAGCAAAACAAGTAAGTTTACTTTAATTATGCGTCGAACCTATGTCTCATTATGATTTCCTCTGCCAAGGTCGCACAACAAACAGCACTACGAGCTGCGTTTTTGGTTGACCAAGCCATACAGGAAAAACAAGTAAGTTGCAACATTCCTGGCCGTCGATCTTATCTGATTGACTTTCTGTAGTCAATCATAGTTCGTGCGCAGGGTGAAGCGCGTAGTGCAGAACTGATTGGCGAGGCAATGCGAGCCAACAAAGGCTTCCTTGATCTTCGGCGCCTGGAGGCTGCTCGTGACATTGCAAACATTCTGGCTACATCCGGGAACCGCGTCATGCTCGATGCTCAAAGCTTGCTTTTAAATGGTGAGTCTTGACACATGCCATAGTCGTTCCCGGTTGACCATTTGACAGTCACCGGGGAGGACACAAAGGAACTCTTGCGAATAAAGAAGTAGATCCTGCTTGTTGTCCCTTAGGTCGTATCTCAATGTTATAATAATTGTGTCATCTGGCATTCGTGGTAGCCTAGTATGGCGGGGAAGTTTGTATCTCTCTCACAGCCTGTTGAGACGACATGCAATGGAGGTCCCAATCCGGCCTTCCGGAACGTTCCCGGGGAAACCACCCTCGTATCCGTCACCCTTGCTCTGCGGTCGCCCTTGCACATATACTCACATCCTTGTCTTCCCCGCCTCGCCCCGTCAGGGGGCTTCATGTGGCAATAGCCATGCGCTCTTCACGTCGTCCCCCCGATCTCTTTCGCCCTCGTTTGTATCTTTTTTTGTCCATCTGTTCGAAACGTGTCTGGCCACATCTTCAAAATTTCACCTTCAGTCCATTCACAATGTCACGTATCAACCACTTCGAATTTGTTTGCTGGACACCACGGTCCAAGTCTATTGCTTGATTTGCATGTATGATACGGCTCTCTGACGACCTACAGTAGCTCCTGACGTGTCGCCTACCACGTTATCTGTCGAAACGCACTCTAACCATGGTGCTCAAATCGCTTGGACGTCTGCGACACGTTTCCCTACAGCGATCGATATTGGAAAAAAAGCTCCCTTGGAGAGGATAGCCTGTCGTAATTATTATCTGGCCTTGCTGTGTATCCCTTATGGTTGTGGCGCCGCGCCGCGATGATGATGATCGTGAAATAACCACATAAGGTGATGATATGCAAACTTTGCCAGGGGACGAAACTTCCAGTATTAGACCCTCAGATTTGGGGTCCTAGCCATTGCAATTCCTACCAGAGCATGAAGATAAGACATTCGTTGGTTATCTGGCGCTTCTCTTCACAGCAAGTGATATCCATCCACAGGCACAAGTTATGGGCTTGACCTGCTTTATGGCTCTCATGAAGAAGCGACTTGAACTCGAAGAGTAAATACTCGTTTCCGTTCATTTTCAATTACGTCTGTACCACACTATTGAAATGGCTGATACAGTCGTGGACCATCATTTTCCACGCACACTGTCTCGACCCACTGACCGTGTTGGTATGACCAGGCAAGAACACCATCCTTACCTCCTCCCTAACTCGCAATCTCCGCCGTATGCAAGTAGCTTATCCCGCAATCATGGGTGCTCCAGCCCTTACGTGAAGGATCTAAGTACGTGGAAAGAATGCCCTGTCGTCGCGCCATCCCAAAGTTGAATCTCATTATCTCACTAGTTCGTTGCTGTAGGTCTAGTCTGCCACTCGGATACCCACTACAGTTTTTTGCCCAAACATGTCCAGAAACTTGAAGGGCAGCACACAGCGGCGCGCCAAGGTTCGTTCATTTTATACCGGGTATCCATGTTAATCTGGTTTCTCGCAGTGCTCATGCAGGGTACCATCGCTATTGTAACAGTCTCCATTACATAGTACTGTCGCGTGGTCCGCTCTGGACCCACACAGGACTTAGATAAACCCGCATGGCGACGGTCGCGGTGACAGGCATGTTTCCAGACTCACTAGCACCTCGGCAGCGAGTCAGGCAACATCCCTGCCACTGTCCTCGGTAGTGCCTCGCATTCGCCGCCTCGCCCCTGCACACATCTGTGCGCCCCCCCACCTCGTCCCCCGCTGTGCATCTATGCATTGTAACATTACGGTCAGATGAACAGGTGTTTATGTATGTTTACACACTCTCCTTCCCATGCCCTGAGTACCTCCTAAGAAATGTGACTAACTGCATGGCTTGAGTTTCATGTGACAAAGACTACTTTAGATGGGAGTACAAGAGAGAAGGCTTCAATTGTACACATTATTACACTATGCTAGCCTGGGTTTCTTTTTGACTGGCTGATTACTACCTGAACCCTCTGAAACTGTCTGCTTTGCCTTGATCAAATCAAGCAAAGAGTGAAGCTTTATACCCCCACCTCCCTTGAGTTCATCAATGACTTGCCTATAAGCATTGGACACCTGTGCATGTAAATTTGCCAGTTTGTCACTTGAATAGGTAAAGGGTATGAGGGTGGAATCATCTTTCTCCAGATCCTGATAGGTTTGACAGAGGATATGAGCCAGATCAAAGATGGGTTTGCACTTGTCTGCATATGTCTTGGAGAGAGTACTCCTGACCATTTCACACTCAGAAGGTTGTTGAAAGAAAAGAAGGCGAGAAATTCTAGATTGGTTAGGACTTGGAAATGCCTCTTGCAGGGAAACCTGCTGGGCATTCAGGTCTTCAGCAGGTGAATGCACATCAGTGTGATGGAGTAAAATCCATATGGTGCACCACCATAGAGATTCAAGGTCATGCAGGGGGTTCATAAGAAATAGAGGTCGCTTGAGCACTGATCCTGGTAGAAAAAGATAGCGTCCAGTTTCTACCTCTAGAGCCATGGAACCCAGTGTGCCCTGCTTGTAGTGAGAAGCAAATATGATGTATTATCAGTTAATAACAACTCACTGTTCGAACCTCATGTGAGCCCAGAGTGTTCACTTTCTTGGCATATTCAAAATCTGTCAGCTTCCCAATGTAACCACCATCCTTCACAATCCGCAGTATGTTGCTGACACTGACATCACGATGCACCCACCCAACTTGGTGCAGATAGCCTAGAGCTATTTATCCCATGATTATTTGCACACAAAGGTAATCTGACAGAGCTGCTCACCCTTCTGAGCACCAGACAAACAATCCAAACTGTCGACTAGGTCATCAATACTCTTGAGAGTTGTTCCCACTTCCTCGAAGACAGCACGGGTGTGTATCCTGCAGGGGATATCATCATCACCCTTCACCAGAGTCCGATGGGCCTGGAAACTGGAGTTGATGTTTGGTGGTATGTGTCCTTCACTGGGCAATTGAGTGGATGGCATGCCAAGAGAATGCATGATAGCAGGGTCAATGGTGATCCATGATGAACCTTCCTTGGTCCTTGGGCTGAATGTCACACCATTTTCCCCAGAGACATCTTCGAATGCTTGAACCTTGACAATATACTTCTCAGCTTCTTCTGCCTCCTCAGCTCCTAATGCCTCCCGTATATCGCCGAAGATCCACTGCAAAATTGCTCCTTCCTTCTCTCGGCTTTTCTCCCGCCACGAGTCCTTTATGACTACAAAGTTCCCGTTCTCGTCCTTTGCTTCGTAAACCCGAACTCCGCGTCCGATAACGGAATCCGCGCCATGGTTGGCCAGTGGGCGCGTCGTGGTGAAGAACTGACCGTTGACCTTGAATTTATATTGGATGTCGCCTTTGCAATTAATGCGACTGGCTGTATGATCCCACCCAAGCTGATCATCTCTCTTACTGCCGATGGAGTGAAACAATGACACCACATCGTCAACTTCCTGGACGCCATCATCAGGACCGAGATAGAAACAGATTACAATTAAATGCTATACCCCCATAATGTCAATTGGTGACGACGCGGCAAGAAATGCGCGATTAGAGTACCAGATTGTCATTTTCGTGTCCTCTACAGTGAATCCAAACGCAAAGCGCCGGAGCGGATCTTCGCGCATGGTTTCGTGCAGGCTCCATATAATTTTCACTATATTCTAATGTATCAGAGTTGGTTAAGTGCAATATATGTATCCGAAGTGGGCAGCCACATACGTCATTCGTTGTACGGCCACCTGAGGTCTTCTTGAACTCGAAAGGGGCGACAATGTCGAACCAACGTAGTTGGTTTGGGACGCCAAGTAGGATGCATGCATCTGGGCGGGACAAGTTTTTGCGTGGGGAGATGGGTCTTTTGTTTGGACCTCCATCGAAGGACACTCTACAATTAGGGATATGGGCGAAAATACGCTCAATGATATTACAGAATGGGTTGAATGCCACACTTTCTGGGTCGTGCGATATGCGCGGCGGGGTCTCAAAGGAAGCCCAATGCGCCTCGCCATCTGAGTCAATGTTCAATGTACCATCGCCTGCCAATGCTTGGCGCATTCGCGAGCACTCAGTTGTACTCGGAGAACCGAAGGTGGACTCGATGAAGGTGGAAAACGGGACCTCGAGATATCGCTTGAAGTCCCTGAGGACAGCTGCGCGTGCTTGATATAGCTCCTCCGATTGATAATCAGTCTCTACAACGGAAAGTTGGATGGGCGATGTATCTCTGAGTCGAGAAAATGATTGGTATGCATGTGTACTGGCCATTGCAACTCGATGGATTGAGAAGATGGGGATGAGGTGATGAGATCCTAGGGGTGATAAAGGCCCGCAAATCGAGTGGGAGACCTAGTATAGTTGTATCGATTGCCAGTGGTAACTAGAGAAGGGATCTAGATCGACAAAATCCCAGCTACCGTTTTGCCGACGGGCTTGCAAACTGGGGAGGAGGTGAGCATTAGCGACGAGACGGCTGCGACGCAAAGGACAATGAGTACCGAGAGCGAACTGGGAGGCTTCAGAACAAGCTCTCAAAATGCTAGTATATCGGGGTCAGCACTTTAGCGGTGAATCCATATGAAAACGACGACGAACAGTGACTCGGAGGATGATGACCGTCACGGTTATCTGGTCAGCCAAAGCCCCTTTCAATCGCTCCTGCCCGTTGTTTTCGGTAACTGCTTACTTTGAGTGCGGCAGAGATAGTGCACTCGACGGAGATGAAGTTCTGGTAGGGAGACGTAGCACGGTTACTTGGAGTTAGCAAGTAGTACATATGAGAACCGGTGTGGTAGTACGCCGCTTTCTGTAAGTCTTCGCCAGTAACTAAATTTGGTAGTCCCTACGATATCTTCTTCGCAGGCGGCCATGTTACGCAGATCTAAACTGAAACGACCAAATTCTACTCTTACTGAAGCGCCATCAGAGAATGTCCCTCAGAGCGAGGGCAGTCAGGCAGGTTACGATACGAACGTTCGGCCAGATGCAAAACGCGTTAGATGGGATAGCACATCAGATTCTCAGAACGAGCGTGATTCGTCAAGTTCAGATGGTTCCGGGTCATTAAAGGTAATGTCGTGTCACTCGTTGCCCGTTCTCTATATTTATCTACCACCCAGATTTGTCTGAGCATCTTTTGTCAACAGTCAGTTTGGTATGTTTAATTGTAACGTGTCTCACGCTCATGTTTATACCAGTGGTCGCATCGGCTGTGCATACTATGACCCCATTAAATGCGTCGTATATGTGCTCGAGGATACTCAAGAAGGCGTCCATCATGACTTGACGAAAATGAGTTCGTAATAAGTCTACTTTTTTTTGCGGCGCAAATCCTGAGCGCCTTCCAGTTTTGGAGCATTCGGATCCGAGTTTCATACTCACTAGCTCAAGGGCGGATGATCCTTTCATTTCAGTATTGCAACATCATGGTAAGTCCTTCTGCTCGCCACGTATATAGCATATAGCCACATTTACCGCAATCTATTTACCGCAATCTTGGGCAGCGGAAGCTACCAGCAGCACTTTCCAGATCAGACCCCACAAGGAGTTTACTCCTAACAAGGGCCGGAACAAGTTATTGTCGTTGAACATGCTGATTCGCTTGGGCGGTGACGTAAGCCTGGAATCCGGCCACGAGGACGGGACCGACAGTTCGTCGGCTGTCGGGCTGAGGAACGCATATGATTTCATGGCAAAAAGAAAAGAGGTCACCGGAGATCCTGCAATGGAACGGTGGAACGCTGCCGTACGCTTGGCAAATTTTGCATCGTTAGAGTCGGCACCTCTTTGCGTAAGTCATTTAATGATGGGCGTGAAACGAAATGACACCGTGTGTAGCTATCCTCGGTAGGGGCACTCCTGGACTTCCTTACTCGTGAACGAGCAACAGGGGAGCTAGGTGATGTTGACGAAACAATGGAATCAGATATATCTTGTATCCAGGTCTTGACGCTGTACGCCTCCTTCTTCGCACTGTTCTCTTTGCTTAACAACTGCTAGTGACCAGGTGATGCACGTTAATTCAGATACTCTTTGGTAGGTTCACTCGTTTTATAATATGTTTTCATATATATTTTCTGCTGGAACAGCTCACTGCAGGTATTTGAGAGCGAAAATCATGCTACCATCCACTCCGACCAAACGAAAGAAGGACTGTCACTGTTTGGTTAGATCGTTTTATCGCCAACTACCCTCTCGCTCATATGACTCGGACTTAGGTATATTAAACACTACTCGGACTGCCTTGGGTCGCTCGTTGCTTCGCACATGGTTTATACGTCCGTCGTTGTCGATTGAGGTACTTGAAGCACGACATGACGCGGTGGAATGCTTCTTGCGTGCCGAGAATCTGCCAGTAGTCGGTGCATTACAGGGTCAGCTGAAGGGCATTGCGAATATTCCTAGGACATTGAATGTATTACGATCCGGGAAAGGAAAAATATCTGACTGGCAAGCATTGGTGAAGGTCCGTCCGTTACCTTAATCCTCAGCATCGATTCGCTGCAAGCTATCCCTAGTTTGCTTATCACTCTGCAATGATTCGTGATGCACTGGCAGAATTGCACAACGGTAGACATGTCGATGTTGTGGTAAGGGTGAGTGTGCGCTACACTCAACGTTGTCTCGAGGTTCTGAAAAATTGTAGCTCATGAAGGTGCTAGACGTGGCTTCCTTCAAGGAAGTCGGCAACATGGTGAACAATACTGTTGGACTTTTTCTTCCATTGGGATGCAGTTTGTATCCTTACATTGCCATTGACAGATAGACTGGGAAGAGTCGGCGGAGGCTTCTAGGGTGTGCGTCAGGCCACACATAGACGGAGAACTGGACAATCGGAAACATGTTTATCGAGGCATTGATTCTGTCTTGGTCAGTTGGCCTGATACCGTCTACATCTAACAATACACAAGAGAGACAGTCAAAAGTAGCTGAACAGATCTCCCGGACTGTTCCCGAGAATTATGCCGAATTTTTGAATGTCGTGTATTTCCCCCAACTTGGTTCGTATATTTAGTACTTTTTCATGCAGTTGAAGTTACTGAGTTCTTCCAAGGCTTTCTTATCACTGTGCCCATGCGTGAGGAATGGGAAACTGAGACAGGGATCAAAGTGTTGGATGGATGGATTTTTCAGGTAAATATAGTCAAGATTTCTCTGACCAACAGTAACCCGTTCATTGCTCCAGTTTTCCTCTGAGTGAGCCCTCAGGTTCTTATTTCATTTTCTCTGCAGTCTCAGCCGTCTGCAGGTTTCACGTCTACTTCAAATCAAAGGAAATGCACGGTAAAAATCTGTGATTATTTGGGGATTCAAGCTATTCTGATGGTTTTCCGCAGATTTGGATAACCACATCGGGGATCTACATCCAGCGATAGTCGGTATGATCATTATCTCCCCAGATTTCCCAGGCTAAGTGCGCAGATCGAGAGATAGAGATCGTCCAAGAATTGTTAGACAAAGTTCTTCAATCCGGTCCAGCCATGGAGAATGCCACCGATATCTGTGCTGAACTGGACTGTTTGCTATCATTTGCAGAGGCCGCGAGAGCATTCGACTATCACCGTCCTCGAATGGTGGAAAATTCTATCATAGACATTGTTCAAGGAAGGTAAAGCATGCTCATGTCCATCATTTAGAACATAGGAGCTACTACCATTACGCCCCAGACATCCTCTTCATGAGCAGATCTTGGACACCTTTATTCCTAACGACACGCGTCTTGTCGGCGGAGTCGGGTTTGGAATGTGTTACAAGGATGGTGGTAGTTCGAACGCGGGGGCCGACACTACATGGAACAGTATGCTTCTGTGTACCGGCGCAAATGCTTGTGGTAAAGTGAGCCTCCTCCGAAGTTTGATTTAAACGGTCACTGATTGCTAACGACTGTAGAGTGTGTATTTGAAGCAGGTTAGCAGACGCACTTCATGATGATGGCTAACAGCTAAGTCTGGTCGTAGGTTGCATTGATTCAATACATGGCACAGGTACGTGCCGAAGACTACATGATTTGAACGGTGCGCCAGTTAACAAAAATTGGCACCCTAGATCGGAAGGTGGGTCGCGAGGCACCCTCCAACACCACGTTGTTGAGCTTCGGTAGCTTCGTCCCCGCGGAGTCCGCTACATTGGGAATAGTTGATAAAAGTTGGTCTGACAATTATGTTACTAAGCAAGGCTGATTCTTTTAGTCTTCACGCGGATCCAGACCAAAGAATCAGTTTCAAGAGTAGTATATTTTGGATTCATTCTGATATGCAGTAGCATTCACCCGTTCCCTACTCTATTTTTAGATTCAGTCAGCTTTCATGATAGATCTCAATCAAGTGTCATTCGCTCTAAGAAACTGCACCTCCAAGTCCCTGATTTTACTTGACGAGTTCGGGAAGGGCACGGCGACAACAGGCTAGTTCTTTGCCATCTAAAACCGCGAGAAATTTACGTTTCAACATGTTCAGATGGGGCAGGCTTGTTTTGCGGTGTCTTGACACACCTCTTAAACCGTGGCGGGGACTGTCCGAAAGTGCTCGCTGCGTCCCACTTCCACGATGTCTTTCGAAAAGACTTGATTGACCCGCACAAATTTCCTATTACTTTCGTCCACATGAAAGTTCTTTTCGCATCTCACACTGGGGACGTACTCGACGCTGATGGAGGGTCTGGCCAGTGCAGCTACCAAGAAAGCAACATTTCCCGGATACCGGCACCTGGCGAGAAGATCATGTACTTGTACCGGTGAATGGTCACCCGATTGGAACTATGACGTGCGTTTGACATGCGAACAGCGTTGCATCCGGTCTCTCGCTTTCTTCTCACGCGGCACAATGTGCGGCGGTATTCGGACTTCCTCGCCGACTTGTGTCCAGGGCTCAATATGTCAGGTGTGTAGCATGTTCTCTGAGGTGTCGCCGACGTCATTGCATCTGTACTTGTATCTGATGCTGTTTCGATCTCAATTAAGCGAACTCCTCATCAAACACGAACTTGGTAAGTTGCTCGAGGAGAGGATGACCGAGGAGGAGCGGTTGGACCTTCAAGGAGCCGAAGAAATTGCCAGGCGGTTTTTACAATGGGATCTTACAAGCGATGACGCTTCCTATCAGGCCGATGTCAAGGCTCGACTAGCTGAGGTTCTAGGAAGAGATGCAGATAATTAATGAATGTGTAGAAGTTCTCGTTTGTGAACAGCATTCATTTCTTGTCATCGAGCAGTACAGTATGTGACCGTCAGGTTGTTGTACTCTTTTCTTTGTGGATCTCTATTCCTGGAGGAGCACCAAGAGCTGAGAGAATCGTTTTAATATCGATTTTCAGAGATAGTGAAACTGAGCTATACCTTGCTTGATGCTTCCATATAAGATGAACTGACCAGACACTAATCCGGCCGTCATGACCATCCTTGGCCCCAATCCGGCAAACAAGCCACGAAGCCCCACTTGCCGGGCTAAAGCACTCAGTCTATGAGTCATGGAGCCAATAGGGCCATGACCCTTGTTAATCTGACTGAGTAATGAATGTATCAGCAGGCTGCGGAATGATCGGTGATTAATTGACTAGCTATGTGGGCGAGAGAACGCGAGGCCCACATGACTGAGAACTGCGGCTGCAAATCCAGAAATGATTCCACTGCCTAGCTGAATAGCAAATTTGCCTCCTCCCGATAAGTTCTTTCGTATGTCCTCCGACATGGAACGAAAGGCGACTTCGTGGCAAAATTCGTTCACAGTAAACTGCCCAATGGCATAGGGAATTTGTCTTTGTCATGAACCTAGTGAGCACTATGCTTGATCGGTTCTAGATTGCACACAGAACTTGCAAAGTATCGGCAAAAATCCCGCATACATCTCGCGAATCCCCCCTTCGCGGGCCAGGCGAGTGATACCGGAAACAAGGCCAGCCGCGTAACCTTGTTGTGAGACAAGCCTGATTCTAGTTGCTTCAAGCGGGGTGAGCAGAATATCTGCAAAAAATCTGAGGTAGGGTGGTCGGCATGCTGGCATCCGGGCCATCAATTGGTTCTCACTCCGCAATACTGGCTGAACCAAGATAGATTGCGGTGCGGTACTTGACGGCGTTCTCGGCGCCGACCCACTGTACCGATTTCGCTTTCCAATACTCGTAGCCAGCAAACTTGGCGCCACCCTGAACAAAGTAACCGACTGCGGTGGGCCCGAATCCTGTGAGGAGGGCCTGAGGGCCTTGCTTCGCGATGACCTGTCGGATACCCGAGATCATGTTCAGGTTTTTGTAGGAGGGGTCAACTTGGATACGTGTCTTGGCGACATCGATGGCTACTTGGGGTCGGCGGGATGAGCACAAAGGGGGATAGCTGAGACTTACGTGTCATGGCACCGTGAGTGATGCTGAGATAAACACTATTAGACTGATGAACGATGCTCGAGGGATTAACGTACGTGCAGCATAGTGCCCCTGTTGTTGCGAAAGGGTAAACAGAGAGTGCATGGTTGTGGGACTATTCTCACCTGCGAAGAAAAAGGAGGAATAGTCGGAGGAAGTGAACTGAGTACTAGTTGATTTCATGAAAGCAATTGAAAAGATCCCTTCGTGACGTCATATGGCACCGCGGAAGAAGACGGGGCAAACTCCGTGTGGGATAGTTATCATAGTCATAGATATCCGGCACGGCCGACGTCCTCCCTGCTAGTCCTCACTCCCACACCAATGCCATCTGTTGCTGAAATCACCTACTTCAAGGCGTCCCCAGACTATCAGTCTGGCAAATTTAACCTCAATGAAACTCTTGCTAACATCAGTAAGGTGGCTGGGCTGAAAAGGTATGTGTATTCCATACCGCCATTGCACTTGCCACACCCATGGTTCTTATCGATCAACACAAGATCTTACGTTGGCTACGAAACCGAGGATCCCACCATGGTTTTCTTGGTGAACGGTATGCTTTTCCTCGCCTTGCCGTCTGGCACAGCAGCGATCGGGAACTCATTCCCGTTGTAGACTGGGACACGAAAGATGCGTGCGATGCGTTTGCTAAGCAGGCTGACTACACTGCAGCAAAGAATGCCTGCCGCCTCGCCTTCGGCTCTGAACCGAAGATCAGTCACATCCAATTCGACGATACCAAAGGTGCCCTTGGCGCACCAATCACGGAATTCGTCACCTTCACCCTGAAGGAGGAGAAAGACATCGATAAGTTGAAACCTTTGGTTCAGGAGCTACACAGACTGCTTGGACTTGGAATACCCAAGTTCCATGGTGACAGCTGGGCTCCGGTCATTGGCAGGCCCAACGTCTACCACGGCATCCTGGGCTGGGACACTGTGAAGGCAAGTTTTCCCGTACACTTGCTTTAAACGATGCTCAGCGTGGCGTCTCCGTGGTCCAGGCACACTGGGACGCGGTCTCGGACGGTCCTCTGAAGAAAGTGATTGACCAAGTGAAGGAGATCGCAGATTTGTGGCTTGTACATGCTGCGCTTAAACCGTATTCAGCGTGAGCAAGGTTGAAGACTACTTGTAATAAGAAATGAGTATTATGTGCGCATGTGGCAAGGTGCCAGGCGAGCACGCGTTTGAGCAGTGGTGGATAACCCAGCACGCTTTCAACACGAGTCTGTACTATTCGAAGGCGTGTGTGAGTGAATAAAAAAGACCACCGCCGGTATCCAACTCCGCTCCAAAGTCAACGTTCGCCCGCCTCTCCCTCAGATATCCATCCCCCTCCATCATGTCTGTCCAGCTCGTTCCCAACAATGCGTTGGGCTTCAACAGTAAGTTACCAGCACGCACACACACATGCCATTTGACACAGCTCATATCGTTCCAGGACCATTCACTCAACTCGTCAAAAAAGTCTTATTAGTCTCAAATCAGAATTCGTCCCCAGTCGCCTTCAAAGTCAAGACAACAGCGCCCAAGGTTTGTATGTCTCTCTATGCCAAGCCACCGCTAACTAAGCGGTCTATCAGCTGTACTGTGTCCGTCCCAACTCCGGCCGGATTGAGCCTGGCGACAGTGTCGAGGTGTCAGGTATGCCTCATGCACCCCAAGTTTTCTCATCTTTCAACTGTCTCCTTCTAGTAATGCTTCAGCCCATGAAGGAAGAACCCCCGTTGTCAATCAAGTGCAAGGACAAGTTCTTAATTCAAAGCACTCTCATCACGCCCGAGAAGGAAACGAAGGATCTCCAGGAGATCGTGAGAGTTCTCTCCTTGCTCTCCATATTGCAGCTCAAGGCTCTTCCAGTGGAACGTTCCAAATAGCGCAGGCGAAGAGTGGAAAGTATATCAACAGAAGTTGCGTGTTGTGTACCTTCCGCCCGAGGGCCAGATCGATGAGGAAGACGAAGACGGCCATGCGGAAGACCTCCCGTCTGCACCGGTTTCTCGACACATTGTCGTACGTTTTTGATCTTACGGGTCTTGGCATAGTTCCTTATGTGAATTTCACAGGGTGAAAGCACTATTAGGGTGCCACAGCCCGCACCATCTTCTCCCCCCATCCCAGTGCGTCCAGTAACACCTTCTCAGGTACGAGAACAGGACAATCTGTATCGTGACGATTCGAGAGAAGAATCCCCCGAATTCCAGCCAACAACGAGTGGCGCCGGCGTAGGAATCGTGAATGTCAATGTTCACCATCCTTCACCCCCGGCGTCGCCGCCACCGCCACCCCCTCCCCCTCCCGCCGTACAAATCAACCGCGAACTGGAACTCAAGCTCACCGATGCTCAGGCCGAGATCCATCGCTTACGTGTACTCCTGGCCGCAGTGCCAGACCCAAGCTCTACAGCGCCAGAGTCGGTTGCACCCGAGTCCGCTGCGCCGTCCGAATTCCGACGAAGATATGCTACCAGTTCCGACGATGGTGCGAGCACATACTACGGGGGGACAGAAGTGGGTACGGTGGTGGATCGCAACACAGTTATACACCAGGACGGTGTACCACTGCAGGTGGTTATCATCATAGCGCTCGGCGTGTTTATCACGACATATCTATTTTTCTGAGCAAGGTGTCCAACCAGACTCTCTCTCCTCGCTTTATCCCATTCATTTCTCGATCCCTCCGGGCTCGTTGATAGTCTCTGTTAAAGCGACTTCAATGTGCGAGAGCATGCGATGACTGTTCTAAACTTGGGATATGAACACAGCAATATGAAAATGGGTTCTGTGGTGGCGAACACACTGCTTCAAGCATTCTGATTAGGTATTCGCCCGTTGACTTTTCTACGCGACTTTGCACCTTACGATAGCATTCTTTTGTTGTGTTTTACTAAGTTCGACCTGTACATAGATATCTATTCTCTTCGTCTATTATGATATGCTTGTGCTCGAGTCTCGAGTCTCTTTTGCTTATTATTGACCTATGTACGTATTCAGGCTAAAGTCTTTGTGCACAGCATAATCAACGGGAATTACTACAAATTGCTGCGTTGAGCTTGACACGCTTCATCCCGTTCCTGCCGGTGGAGCCGTATCACTGCTCGCATCGACTCAGTGGGTGATTGGTCGGGTAGCCACGTTGCAAAAGCATGGTCCACTTGCACACTGTGATCGCTGTAGCGAAATGAATCCATGACGTCGATGCCCACCATGTTACAGCCTGCAGCGGCTCGGCTACCCGTGGTGCAATGACCGTGCGAGAGGTATACTTTAGTAAGTGACTGGTGACTCACTGGCCAAGGCATCTCCCACCATGGATCGTTACCTCGATAGAAGGTCGAACAAGCCAATATACATCACCATTGTACTTACCCTAACTGCCATTTTCGCCCTGTACTATCTGTTTTTCAAGAGTCCTGAAGCGGAACATATTCAGAAGGTATTTAATCACAATCAATAAGCAACTTTCGAAAAGCGCCTTACAGAGCGTCGGGCAGGCCGTGGTCATACTCAAGGACGCCAGCTCACCTGTCTTCGGCACGGTGACATTTGAACAAGCAGCAAAGGAGGGGCCTGTCACGATTTCGGGGACCGTCCAGAACCTCGACCCCTCTTCACTTCGAGGGTTCCACGTCCAGTAAGTTTTCAACTCAGACCTGCTTTACCAACTAGTCTTCTCATACTTGGTGGTAGTGAGCTCGGCGACCTGAGTAATGGATGTACTTCTACAGGCTTGCACTTCAATCCATTCAGCCAGGATCACGGTGGTCCAACCAACGCTACGAGACACGTTGGCGACCTGGGTAACATCCTTAGCGATAATTACGGAATAGCAACATTTTCGTTCACGGACAACGTGATCTCTCTCAACGGCCCTAAGAGCATAGTCGGGTGTGTTCGATTCATATTTGATCAGGATGGAAGCCATGGACGCTGACAAACGGATTTGATCGGTCCTAGTCGCGCCGTGGTGGTGCACGAGGTAGGACTGTCAGTTTTCTGCTCTTCCATTCGCACATTCATTTCCACAGGGTGAGGATGACTTAGGTGGAGGGGGCTATCCAGACTCCCTCACCACTGGCCATGCAGGCGGTAGAGCTGCCTGTGGCGTTATTGGTACGTTTCATGCGGTCTTTCACCGACATCTGTACAAGCATTGTTATCTCAGGACGTATGTAAAATATGCAAGCCGTCGGAATCTCAGACAGGGGAAAACGAAGAACCAAGTATGCTGATATGGCAAGAGAAGGCCACCTCGTGCTCTTTCCTTTACTTGTACTGCAGACAAAACGGATTGATTTCTCACATGGCCGGAGCTTCGCTGCGGCGCAATGATTTTTCTTACCCAGCAATTGCGTCATGCTGATGTGGCTGGTGCGATCACCCCAGATTATACTGTACCTATCGGATTTTATAAATCAGCTCCAGCTCAGCGCAAAATACATAATCAAGGACAGGGCTGACCCGATGTTTCTGCCGTTACGTTGCCATACTAAGCTGGAAGGTGGTAACGTGTACGGGAACCTTACGATGCTTGGAGGTACCAATGATCTCGGATCCTGGACTCGAACCTGAGGCTGGTAGGCCAGAAATGATCAAACCATTGCGTATCCTAATCTGGACTGGAAGAAGCAGGGCGCAAACATCGGCCATAGCCACTGGCAAGGCTGGACTGCAGCCGTGATACTGAATGTTTCAGTACCACGTTGAGCTGTGTGTGATCTCCCGGGAAATTACAATATCGCCCGCTCGAGGTCTCTAAAATGAAAACATGACCGTTTTTCAGAAGAAGGGAGGGTCCGCAGCGTGTCCAACCCGGCAAAGTACAAGTTCGTCCGTAGAGTGATATGTCCAAGAGACCGTTGACAACTTTTGGATGCTCGAAATATCGCAACTATGAGCTTGAATTATGGAGGATAATCTCTCAGTCGGACTGGAATCTTTGACACGTTTCGCTAGCTTCATTCAACAATCACGGTATCTTGATACACCTGAGTGTCACAGGGGAAAGATGGAATATCCAAGGAAGCTATTGATGTAACCGCGCCACAGGCGGACACGGCACTTTGGCAAGTCTGGGTCTTCCTGGAGAAGTGTGCGTGCAAATGTTATTTACTTCGGGGTCAGAGTTTTGTGTTGTGTGAAAAGTATTGGATTCCCACAATTCAACCTGAACCGCTGACCACGATGTCTACGCGTGACTACGGCAAAGACGGCAATTCTAACCGCAAATATGACGATAATGACTGGCACAAGAGGAGAAAAGATGACCATGAAGGTCAACGCGGACCCTCCGATCGTCGTCATGGCGTCAATCACAGAACAGAAAACTCAAGACGAGATGAAGAGCAGAGAACAGACAGGCGGGGTCATCGAGAAGATCGACGATCCCACGGACGCGAATACGATAACGGAAGGAGGGGGAGGGACAGAGAACTAGATAACAACCATGGCCGTGACCGTGAAAGCAGGAGAGGCCGCGAAAGGGACAGCAGGGATTATCGAACGCGCAGCGACCGTCGTCCCCCCGAAAGTGGTACGGAGCAAGCAGCGCGAACACGTCGTTCTGCCTCACCCAGACGACGCTCGCGTTCTCGTTCCCCGACCCGCTCCAAAAGTCCGGAGAATAAGGCTAAACCAAACTTCAAGCCATCCGGGTTGCTCGCGGCTGCCACTAATACCGTCAAAGCAGCTGATGGGACGAGCACCGTTTTGAAATACAATGAACCCCCTGAGGCCAGAAAACCAACGTTGGGGTGGAGACTATATGTTTTCAAGGGGGATGAACAATTAGGTGATTTTGCGTCTAGTGCAACCAACGGGCTCTTCTGACCTTCTTATCACAGAACTTTTTCACATCCATCGGCAGAGCGCCTATCTGATAGGAAGAGACCGTATGGTTGCTGACATATTCATCGAACACCCTTCCTGTTCCAAGCAGCACGCCGTTATTCAGCGTAGGTTGCCAGAATATTTTGAATGCTCCTCCCGTTGACCGGCTGCCGTTGAACCACAGATCGACAAGTGCAAGAAAAAGACGAATTCGGTAGTGCAAAAGCAGTCATCAAGTTTGTCCTTCTCACCCACTGTTGTCTATACCACTGATGTTCTTCCAAGGCCGTTCATCATCGACCTCGAGTCTACAAATGCTACTCATGTCAATGATGAAGCCATACCAACGACGAGATTTTACGAGTTAAGGGCAGGAGATGGTATGTCGTCTATTTTTTTCTGCCTCCCGTCCCTGAGTCTTTGTTCGAAGTCATAAAATTTGGCTTATCAAACCGCGAGTATGTGTTACTACATGACGAGTCGACTTAGAGCAATTCTACGATGTGTATGAGGCTGCACGAACATAATATGATGCAGATATGTAGTTCCAAACATCTGGAAGTGTAAATTTGCTTGTTTTCGCGATGATGACTGACGAATACCTGACCAGCGATCGTTGCTTACAATGTCTGACACGAAGGCATGACTATAACCAGGATGTGAAATGGTCAGCCTATTGCATCATGGTATCGAAATCGCATATATAATGGCGTCGCTGCTGTAAGAGAAGCACTGTGCGTACCTTCGTTCATGATCATCCCGGCAGCTTGGAAAGTATACTGTGGAGGGTGACTAGACGCTGTGATCAACTTCGCTCGAGGCCACAACTATGCTTCAAAGGCAAAGTACGCACGCCCTAATTTAGACCAATTACATCCAATGTTTCGCTGTTCCAAAATTAAGGTCGGCTGGCAACCTTAAAATGGATCTCCTTGTGATGTCTTGAGTGGACATACATTGGTTGCCCTCCTTCACTCACTGTCAACTTCGAGTGCTTATGTGCTCTTGACGGCCGAAGGGGCATCCGATAGCTACCCATCAGGTATCTGACGGTGTCAGTCGCTCGGACAACGTTATCGGGATGAGGAGCTTCCAAGATTTCGTTATCGAGTCATCATCTTCGTGTTTGTACCCAGTGTTTCCCCCGTCCGGAACAGCCGACTAGTTCTTTTTTAATTGATCGGTTTAAGTTTTTTTGGCCCTTGGGAAGCTTGCTCACTACACACATGTCACTATAGATCGTTCTCAACATTCTATGCCAAATTCCGGTGCAAGAACCTCCCCAGGTGGACCATTGTGGATGTCAAGTGGCAGTCGATGATCAACTGGATCTGACAGAGATGATTTTCAATGGCGTTGAGCCGGCTCGGTGCTGCTGCGGAGTATTTGTACCATGGCTTTTGGTCCAGTTTCATCCAATGTCAGACTTTACACCCACCCGTAGTCTGTTAAACCCAAAATTCGAGGGTTATAAGCTTCTTCTTCTCGACCAGGATGATGTAGTCCGTCGCTATGATCTCCCGTACAAGACCACCCAAGCCTCCTCCTACGGAAAGTCTCCTCTCACGTTTGAGGAGGTTCAAAGCCGGATCACCCACAATCACTTGGCGCTCTCCGCAGACAAAGGGAGAGGTTTATACGTCGACGCAAATCACCAGGTGATCGTGATCGATGTTGGAGATGTGAGGCTCTATTCTTCGATCCGTGACGTTATTGATGGCCCTCACAATAACTACTACCCCGTCCAATTTGAAGTAGACTACCACAGATCCTTCCTTCACTGTCGCGTACGAGCTGCCCACTCCCGTCACCGCTCCGCAAGTCGATCTAGTACATCATGAGTACCCCTCCTCCGCTTTCCTCGACGAATCTGTCGTCTTTGTCGGTGACGGACGGGGAGGCTTACATGTGCTCGACATTCCCATGTCTGGTCCTGCCTCCCTATTTGCGAGTTTCGAGTTGCTGGATAAGGACAGCGCGGCACCGAGGTCCTCGATCCCGTTTCGGTTGCACAACGTCGTCAGAACCTCTGACACGACCGCCGTAGCTCTTTTATCGTCTAGACACTACGGAACAGGTTCTGATGCGTCAGATGCGTCAGTCAAACACCCCATGAAATACCACGAATTCGACGTATGGGCTGCCCGCTTCACACTCCCTTTTGAAATGCAGGTAGAATCTCTCGCCCTTGACATCGTTTGGCGCAGGCGTGGAGAAGACGTACCGATGCTGATGACCTACCATCGCACCAGGAATGCGTATTTTCTGCTCGGTAGCTCACCATATCGTAACGTTGGCGATCCTCATACGGTTCGCTACGACCCATCCCCCGACGAGATCGCACCGATCCCACGTCCAGAGGAAAGTCTGGACGCCGAGGGTCCTCCTCAGCCTACCAAACCAAATCCCTATTCCTGGACCCAATCGTCGGACGTCGTCACCGTGATCTTCCCCCTCCCATCCACCATCGTGACGTCTCAGATTAGGGTTACTTTTTCTCAAAAGACGTTGACGATACACGTCGCGGCGTCTCGCGCGGTGGAGGGTTTCACCTTTCCACGCTACTCGGCAAAACAACTCTGGGACGGCATTCGTCCCTCGACGAGCTTTTGGACGTGGGACCGCGAGGGAGAGCGCGAGTTTGGCATCCTTGCCGTCCATCTTGACAAACAACATGAGGGTACCAAGTGGTCTCACGTCTTTGCCGCTTCCGGTACGTCGAGTACGGAAGCAGACGACGTGGACGTCCCGGAGACGCTCGATCCGTCGGAACTCTACGCTATCCGGGAGGCACTAGAAAAGTACACCGCGACGTTGCGAGAAGGCGAAGATGCCAGCGGCCTGGGTCTCGGGCGTGGGCTCCCCACGCTCGCACAGGGCGAGATGGACGAGGAGGTGGACGAGGGGGTGGGAAGGATCGCGTTCATCACTTGGATCGGTGACGACGGGTCATCTCCGGTATGGTCGGCGAGTACGCGGGATACCGCGTTCACCGTGCTCTCGACACCTCTTCCCGGGGCCGAGACGGGGCCGTTGAGTTTGGTGGTCAAAAATGGGCTCGATGGCACGCGATACATGCTTCATGAAGATCAGGCAGATGATCGTCCAGTATGGAAGCATGAAAACACCTTCTCGGCTCTTGCGTTTGTCCTAGCTTCAAAACGTGATACCCGGTTCACACACCACGCGTCCGACACGGTTTTTGCTTTTGAATACGGAGCGCAAGATCGGGGAGGCAATGTCTACGTATATCGCAATTCCGACCCAAAGGAGTTGTGTGCAAAGCAGAGCGTGCTAGCTGTTGGACAAGCCGATGCCGGCTCCCTCTTAGGGATCGGCGCATTCACTCTGGGCAACGAGAGCGGAAACACAATCATATGCCTTTGCGAAAACCAGCTTGTCACCCTGCGTAACGTCTTTTGAGCTGGTGAGTTTTCAAGCAGTTATATATGAACCACTAGTACGATGTACAACCTGTAAGGAAGTATAAGATGTATGTTATCGAGGTTCGTAATACGAGGATGAAGGGGATCGTGACCATTATGAGGGTATTCATGAACGATCATCTGCTACAGATGCTACAACTGGAGCTAGGAAGGCTTAGAAATCGGTTGATGACAGCGACAGTTACAAAAACCAATAGATAGAGAAAGCGCGCTGAAGCCCAAAGCAGGGTCTGAATCAGCTCAGGATGTCAAGCAGGACGAAGGATGTGACAGAGGGGGAGATCAGGACAGGGGGGAACAAGACGATGCTGGTGGCGTATGGCAAAGTTATGCCACCAGCGGGTCCTCGCTGGTGTCCATAAGTCCTTCGGCTTTAGTTACTGGATGGGGCTCATCTCCCAGTGGTTCCGAGTACAGCTGTTGAACTGGTGCTACGTCACCGTTCAGCCTGATCTGTGAAATGGAAGGCACTTCGGATGGTTCCTCTGGATACGGAGGAGAATCAGGGGGTGGTCTGGACCCGTCGCCATTAATTTGGCTAAACGGGCCGTCGACGTCTTCATCGTCAATCTCTACCAGTCCCGAGTTACCCAACCCGCCTTCAAGCCCATCCTTCATATCCTTCTCATATGCGGCCAAATGATCTCGCAAGGATGCAGCAGGATCCACTGGTCGTCCAAAACTAAAAGTTTCACCAAAGAATGACCTGCCAGGGTCCGCCTCCATATCATCACCGCTATCATCATCTTCGTCTGCAAACATGAGTCGAGCACCGCTATCGGCCACTATGCCGGCACTGGGACTAAAGGAAATCCCGCCAGTGCTCCCCAAGACGCGAGCGATACCTGAGAACGCGGCGGTGCCAAATAGTGCTGGTGGGGCATTGAAATCTTCACTTCGTTGACTTCGTAGTCGCTCTCGCTCTTCCTGAGCCTCTCGCCTCGCCTTGTACGCCAAGAGTCGGGCCGTGGGGTAGATTTGTGGAATGGCATTGGGGGTGCTAAAGCCATGACCAGTTTTGACGCGATCGCCAACCCAATCGTACCACTCTTGCTTTGACTTGCCATTGAGGATTGCGATAATGAGAACTGTCATGTTGTCACAACCGATCCCTGTCCCTGACGATGTATCGGGGGCGAGGCAGTGTTCGCATATTTCCTCGCCAATTTCATTGAGTTCTTTCCGCTCTGATACTTTTAGTCGAATGAAATCGACCACTTGTTGAGAAGTAAGACAATCCCAGATGCCTGTCGCGACGAGCTGAATATGAGTGCAAACTGTGGAGGAGTGAGATAGACGGACCATCACAAGCCAAGACGAGGAACTCGTCTTCACACGTAATTTCATGGACGGTAACATCAGGATCGGAGGTGATGACTTGCTTCTGGGGAATGAGGGAGTAATTTTTCTTGAACTCGAAATCGCCTAATGCTCTTGACAGAGCCAGGTTTCCTTGAGGTGGTGTATGAGATGGATGTTGGGAAGGTTCGAGAAATACACACCATTTACGCGACCGTATTCAATGAATCCACCTGCACCGACGATACGGGTTCGCTCGGCTGGGGATAAGTGTCGGTTAAGGAAAGACGAAGGAAGGAAGAGAGGGGACGCACTATCGTTTGAGGGCTTGTGATCGAAGCTGAGAGGTTTAACTTCGCCCTTGACGCTGATGACGGACCGCGAGTCACCGGCGTTAGCCTAAAAAGGGAGGTGGGGATGAGGGAAGCGCGCGGGGAATTCTGGGACTTACGACGTAAATCTTATTGTCATGAGTCACTAGAGCAGCGACGGCTGTGCATCCGGACGAATCGCGGGTGTGGGCAGGATCTTTAGGACGCGGCGGTGAGGCAAAGGGCTGGAATGATGAGAGTGAGACGTACCAGCGAGGAGATCCTCGTCGGTGCCAAGAAAGGCCCTTTTCATCGCATCGGCGTAACGCTTCTCGCGATACGCATCCTCAGTGAGGAGACGCCTGTGAACGTTTTTTCCTGCAAACTTTGCGACGGTGCTGCCTGCGAGGAAATGTGAGAGGGGAGAGAGGAAGGGAGGGAGAAAAATACCGCCGTGGCCGTCATAGACGGCGAAAAAGGCGTTCCTCTGTTTGGAACCGTCATCCAAGGATAGGACGGCAGCGTGTGCGTCCTCCATGGCTGTATGGGGGAGATGTGAGCGATGAATGGGTGTAGGGGAGAGAAGAGACGAACTGATCCTCCATCCTTGCATCTCTGAGACGGCGAAGAGAAGGCGATCATCTTGGCCGACCTCTGATTTCTTTTCTGTCGCTGTAGGAAGGTGCGATTAGAGACGAGCGTAGATGAAGATAAGGACACTGACCGGGCGATGAGAGGGTCTGACCCTAGAGAAAGAGTGAATGGAAGAGAGCAAAAAAGGAGTAGCGTGTACTGACCATGCCTTGTTAAGACGTAAGAGGATGGCGGCGGGGGGTGGGGAAGGGAAGGTGCGTGTATGCGTGTATGTGGTGGATGTATGCGCTCGTCGTCGTCGACGGTCGCACCACCGCCGCAAGTCATTCCCTATTTTGTCTTGTTTGTCTTTTCCTCCGCCACTGAGACTTTGATTTCGTAGTACATACGTGCTCTCTCCAGTTGATCCGTGAGCGTCGTTTTTGCCGCGTACTATCGCCCTGAGTCCCCTTTAGGTTCTTCGTCTCCTCCCATCTCCAATTATTACTTACGTCTCAATTTTGATCACGCGTTCGTATAAATGGTGTCGCGTGCCCACTTTTTCTTCGTCTTTTCCCCATTCCCATCTAGCCGTTGCCCCCCTCGCTAAAATATCCTTTGCCGTCGCTTGATCGCTAATACCACCTGCCTTTGAATTCAGTAAGCATCTCTTCGTCGCCATCGCTCGTCCATTCATTTTCTCTCCCAGCGCAGATATGACGCATCGCCGGAGTCGGACATGGAGCACCTCGTGCTCCTCCACAGCGTCCCAGTCCTCCATGGCATCCATCTATGCTAAGCTCGGCCAGGGATCTCTGCTTGCAGAACCCACCGAAGGTCGTACCAACGTCTACGGATCATTCACTACCACAGTCCCCGCTACTCCCTGGCTTCGTGCCCACCTCTCTCTTCTCATCCCATCCTCAGCCAAACGCTCTGCCAGACAACATGATCTGGACTGTGGCTACGACACCCCTCCCGATTCGCCTCTATCATTCTTTAGCTCCGGCTCTAGGCGGAGCCCGTCTATCAGTCGCACCCTGACTGATTTTGACTCCAGCCCTCCCTCCGCGAGTCCGGCACAATCTAACCCCCCCACCTCTCCACCATCGCCGTTGATACCCAATGCTACCATACCCCAGCTTCACCCCGTCCTTGAAGCAATTGAAAAGCGTTCCATGCTTACTCGCAAAACGGTATGCTCTGCTTGCAAGAAAACAGGCTTTAATTTTCCCCGATGTCCCCGTTGCGATGAGATGTGGTGCTCCCGCCCATGCAGACTACAAGGGGGCAAAAAGCACATCTGTGCTAATGACCGTGCGGTCTAGATCGCCTCTTGTTCGGCTTTGGAACTTGAATGCTTTTGGATTTAGCTATCAGCCTTACGCCGCCGCTCTTTCCCATCCAAAATTCCATTTTACGTCTTTGGGTATCAAGGTTACACACTTGGCCCTCTTCTGAAACTGTATTTTTGTGTACCGTGTACGATATCGCCCGAGCCCACTATAAAATTGTCCACGATCAATCCACGATAGTCGGAAATCCACACGAGTCGTTTCAGGATGGAACTGATAACGAGATCGCTACGATCCGGCAAATACGATTTTCGTTCCCTGTGAGGGTACGATGCTGGCCGCCTTTTGTTTCCGTTTTGCCTCCCATGACGGGTGCGATGGTCGATCTCCCTGCTTTCCCCGAACATCATCTGGGCGCACCCGCCCTTTCATCGAATTTGAATTCTCTACGCCCTGAGAAGCCCCAACAGGTTCATGTTGTGTGCGAAACGGTATCGGACGATCGGGTCCTAAAGATGACCTTCCCTTTCCAGATCGCCGATCGGCGTTCACCTGGTCAGAGCGGCGTCTTATCCCACGGATCGTCATCCGTTGCGATTCCTTGATGTGGTTTGCGTGTTTCCCGAATTTCTTCTCCCATATCCTAGAGACACGGGATCAGAGGGACACGCGGTACAGCAACGATCAGAGACATGACTTACGCCCTACGTGCCCGCTGACCCCGACGATTCTTTCTGATTCCGCCTACTAGTCTCGCTTCACCATCACTGAACTCGCTGCCCGAATCGCCTTGAATGAAGCCAACAGAAAGGGAAGGGAGAAACTCAGATTGGCCCTTAGATCCGTGGGAGGGTGATTGTTTGCTCCTGGAACCCGCTAGAAGAACGTCAGCTTCATCAGCACTACTCTCTGGGCCCGACGTCGCATCGTCGGAGTCCCGCATATCTGCCGTCCCCGTCTCCGAAGACACATCAACCGTACCAGACTCCCAACCGTCTTCCGTCTCAGCGATTGCTTCATCTCCGCTTGCGTTTCCGTATCCCCCATCGCCCCCTTCATCAGAGGGCTCTATGATATTATCACCTGTGGAAGAGAAAGCATCGTTCTCGTGGCTAGTCTCTGTCCTTCTCCTCTTTACCGTATTCGGCGGTGGTTGAGTCTTGTTTGTGGCTTCCTCCGATCCCACGGAATGCAGCAGCGTTCTCAACATTTTCGTTATCGACACGACCTCTGATGCGAGTACCTTGGAACTCAGTATGCGACTTTGCACTTTCGCCAGAGGAGTCCCTGGTTCTCCGAAAGAAAGTAGATTCATGGTTAATTCTGCGAAAATTGATCCCATTAATGGGTTTGAGGAGAGCATCTTGTCCTTCTTGAGTTTGGTTGCCAGCGCCGAATTGGCTAGTTGGTCGCAGCTGAAGTGCTGCAACATGTTGAATTTTAGCTGGCAGTCACATCCAACATTCAACCCACCTTCAACACCTCCATCTGAACCCCCAAGTCTTTTACAACGTCGCTCTCCGGATCCTTGCGTCTGTATGGCAAGCAGCATATTACGAATCAGGTCTGCAGTGTCAAGTTGACACTCATTTACCGAGCATCTTTCAGTTTCTTTAGGGTCTTTTGCACCTCAAAAGTTCTTGCCTTCTTAACGATTCTACGGAGTTCACTGAGAGACTTGTTCTGGGAAATGAATAATGTTGGTCCCTTGATACTCGGAAAGATCAGCGTGAAAGACATGCCAGTTTTCGGCGGAGCTCGGCTTCTTTGTCCTCCTGGTCATGTGGTTAATATCGCAGGGGAACCGGAGCACGGGTATCCCGTAATTTGGAGTACCTCTGATTGCTTGTCATTTGATCTTTTTCGCTTTACACTGCGAATGTTCTCTCCAAGTAAAGGCATGGTAGCTTGGCATGCATGTGACCAGCATCAGCTGGTTTTGTCTTTGTTTACCCTACTGGTTGACGGGACAAATAAAGTTTGTAAACAACTTTGCTTGAGTCATTCCGAGTCTCTCGTCCATGAAGCAGACCGATGGCTGCCTACATGAAGAGTACGAGGTCTAGGACCCCACTAATAGCATCCAAAGTAAACTGGAACCAAATGCTGTAGTGTGGCCCAAAGCAATCTAACCAGTATTCATTAGCAAACATCTCATGCTGACCTAATGGTAGCTAGCCTGCTTACCATGGACGACACGGAAGATGGAAAACTATTCAGGTCCTTTGAGCGTCGCGATGAATTCGTTTCCCTTCAGAACACACTTCTCGCATTGGATCTAACAGCCGAGCCTACCCTCGAGGAGAACCGTGTAGAGTGCGATGGCTTACGAAGGCTTAGCATGATAGTATGTCTACTCGTCGATAATGTCTCGTAGCATCAGCGATCAAATATCGCACAGCTGGCCGAATACCAAGAACAATCCTATCTCCTGGATCCTCACCTTGAAGACCTCGTCCTTCCCGTCGCAGATTGCCTGAGAATGCACGCCAAAGCGTGTACCTCCGACTTGTCTGTCACGTCTTCCGTGAGTCGAGTGGGTCGTCTGGCCGATCTGCTGTACAACTATATCAAATCCAGGGGATATAAGACGATCAGTCAGTGGTTCCATTCGTTCTGACATCATTAGTGCTGTGTCCTTAAAATGACTAGCTAGGTTTTTTCCGCACGAAATCGCGGACGTGACCATCGCCATCGACTTTATTCGTTTGCCCGATGGGCCTGCTACTCATCCGTCCCAGTGGGCCCTGCGTTATGTCGTGCTGCTATGGATATCGCTCGTTTGCAGAATCCCATTCGATCTGGAACAGTTCGATGAACCCGGTCACAAAGGGCGAACTGCTAATTTGCTCGAAGCCACCGGTAAGCTGTATCTGGACTATGCGGGCCTAGAGCGCGAGGCTGCCGCTGTGCTCCTTTCGCGTCTGTATATGCGGTAGGTTCTTCCGTGGAATTTCGAACAGTGCTAAAACCAGAACAGGGAGGATACCAAGCAACGATGGTCAGCTTTCCTCACGTGGTCCACTTCTGTGCTGCAGGAGGTGGAGAAACTGTTCTCTGTAAGCGTGTTGTAATCGTCATCCGTCTGGCCTGACGAGGTTAGGTTATTGGTGTCTTGCAAGTGTTGTGCGAATTTATCAAGTCTGGTGCTTTGGAGGAGTCCCGCTCTGCCACCTCTACATTGTTGGAAATATCAGGGAACATTGGAAAAAGCGAGGGTCTGATGAGCAGCACCCTTGTGCGCAAATATCGGGCAAAACTGTTGTCAAGGGTAGGACTCCGGCTGATTCCTCCAAGGACTAGAAATTCCAGGATGAATAGTCCGTGAATTGTCGTGCTCTGGGAAAGGCATATCCTAAAGTCACTCCATTAGTTCGCGCACTGGAAGTAACAGAAGCTCAGGAGAAGGCCCGAATAGCCCACGAAGATGATGATATAGATGTACCGCAGGAAGTCGAAGTTATCCTACAAGCGTTATTCGATTCTCTACAAGATAAGGTAACCTGGTGTCACTACCTCTTACTACCTCTCACGTCTTAGTTGATTTTTTTCATTGGGTAGGACACTGTGGTTCGATGGTCCGCAGCCAAAGGTGTCGGCAGGCTTGCGGAGCGTCTCCCGAATGACTTTTCCGCACAGGTTCTTGAGACCATATTGAATTTATTTTCTATACACAGCATCGCGGGTGCTTCCGTCTATGACATGCCGTCTGTCGCTGAGGCAACATGGCATGGGGCATGTCTGGCGACCGCCGAGATGGCACGCAGAGGCCTCGTGCACGCATCATTGTTGCCCCAATTACTTGATTGGTTATCCAAGGGAAGGGCATGAGTTTCCTTGGGATTGCAGGAAGCTTAATTTAATACCAATAGGCCCTTTACTTTGACATCCGGAAGGGTGCGCATTCAATCGGGTCCAACGTGCGAGATGCCGCAGCCTACGTCATTTGGGCCCTGGCAAGAGCTCAGGATGTTTCCGACCTTTCCCCACATGCTGTCAAGCTATCACAGTGCCTTGTCTGTGTCTCTCTGTTCGATCGCGATGTCTCCATTCGGAGAGCCGCAAGTGCTGCATTTCAAGAGCACGTAGGCAGGATGGTGCGTTGCCATTGTGCTTCCTACCTACCCAGACACCCTGAGTATTCTCTTACGGGTTCAGGGTTTGTTTGCTCATGGTATCGACGTGCTCCGTAAAACGGACTTTTACTCTGTAAGCATACGCCGCAACGCGTTCCTTGCGGCTGCCCCACAAGTAGCCGAGTAGGTCGTCTTTCTGCTGAGCTTCGTTGCTTTTCCATTTTCAACTGCTGTGTGGCAGACATGTTGAATACCGTTCGGGTCTCATCGATCACCTGATTTTGATTACGCTGCGTCACTGGGACGTTGTGATGAGACAACTGGGTACCAAGTCCTTGAGGCTGATATGCGAGATCGACCTCGCGTCGCTAGGGCCGGCATGTGTATCGCGATTGGTAAGCCATGATTTCCAGGTTACTGTCGGTGATGAACCCGGACTGGTCAGGCACCATTACTACGTTCGGTGGACACCACGAATATTCATGGTGTAATGTTGGCACTAGCGGAGTTGGCCGATGCTTATCAGCGTCAACTTCTTCCGGATGGGGATGAGAGACGGAGAGAGGTCAGTCAAATCACAACGATATTGCACTTCATTATCATATGATGCTTTAAAAGATTTTCCGTTTCGTCGGATATGTCTCGAAGGATGTCATTCTCGCGCCTCGGAATGAGCAAGTTCTCTGCGCAACTTGTAGTCTCATTGCCGCCAGTATCACCGAGCAGGAAGCACAACAAGCCCAAGACCAATCACCTGTTCCAGATTGGCGTTACATTGTCGATCAAGGGCTTCGCCACAGGGGTATTAATGCACAGGAGGCAGCTGCAACCGCGATGGCTACGATGAGTTCTCTCACGGACTGCTCCGCGCTGGTGCAAAGATAAGTCTTTTATTTGTATATCGGGTATGTGCCGGGGTGTGTGTACTGAATTCCCTCCACATTGATCAAGGAATTCAGACACGGGTCGCCGTCGTTGCAACAGAGTCTGGGGCATGTGTTGGGCGTACTCGACTACGATGCACACCCACATGTTCTCCCTGAAGTGGTGGATTGCTTGCTGGAAAGCGTCAGTTCGGAGGTGAGGGACCCGATTCCAAACCACAGTCTCCGCGTGTTACCCTCATTAAACCGGTGATTACAGTCAGCCGCTAGAATGACAAATGTTGAAGCGCGCCGGAACTGCTACCTGGCTATCCCGAAGATCTTTACAAACATAACTCCGAGGCTGGCGGAACGTATGTTTTCCGTTCCTGATGAGGGAATATTTTATGCCTGACCACCCAATCGTAGATTTCAGATCAAGCACAGTCTGCGCCATGTTCGATGTATTGAACAGAGGGCTGGAGGACTACAGTACGGACGAGCGTGGGGACGTGGGGTCATGGATACGCATCGCATGTATCCGCGGCCTGAGTTCAGTTATCGGAGATCTATTCCGCGTTTCTGGCAGCCTGCCGGATTTTTCTGCTTATTTGCCACCCCACAGATATCACGCCGCCATTGGAGGTATTCTCCGACAGGGCGTGGAGAGGCTCGATAATGTCCGCCAAATCTCTGGGGAATGTTTTATGCGCATCCTAAAGCTTCAGCTCCCCGTTGCGGAACACGCAGAAAGGTGGCAAATAAAAAACATGAGAATGATGGAGGAGCTATTTTTTGCGTGAGTAATTTCCTGAAACAGTAGAGATGGCGGATGAACAAATTTATGCAGCGAGAGCGGCGATGAGCACAACAGCTGGAGTGACGGAGTGTGGTTGTTTCCGAAGGCCGTCAGGATCCTTGAGATACCAGAGTATCGGAGACCAGTGCTGAGTGGTTTAGTAATGAGCGTCGCCACAAGGACGGGCAGCACCGTATGTTGTTTTCCGTCGAAATGGGTTCCGACAGGAAGCTCACATATCAACGAGCTAGCAACGGCCTGCAGCAACGAGTCTGGCTGGTTATACGAAGACATTACGCCTGACTAGTTTCTCGGAGGAGCAATATAGCCTCTCGGAATTTGTGAGCGACCTCGTCGGCCTGGCGCGTTCGAATCGGGCTTCAAATAACGTGGTGATACCGGTACTGCATACGTTCAATATGCTGTTCGAGGAGGATGCCCTGGCGTCTCTCTCGGAATGTGAGAGGGGTGCCGCATGGTAAGCAGCAGTCCAGTGGCGTGTATGCAAAACTGACATTTGTGTGTAGCGTCGATGCCTTGTTGTCTATCTGCTGCAAAAACGTGTTGCGTGTCAAGAACATTCAACGCCTTCAAGAATCGATGAAGATGTAAGTCACAATTCATTAACGCGGGCTGAACCGATGCGATCTGTCAACATGGCGACGGTACAGAGTTATCAACCTGTGGACGCTTCCTTCGGTTGCGAAAGCGTGCTTATCCACAATTGCCGAGTTCCTCGAGCATCCTTACCCCAGAGTATGTATCTTTGCCGATCGGGTAGGGAGGGATAGTGAATTATGCAAGCAGGTTCGATCGAGTACGGCCGAGCAGCTGTATATTGTGCTGCAGAGCAAAGATCTGGGATGGGAGCCAGACGAACGGGTCGAGGAGATGCTTGTCGAAACGGAATGGTGGGTCCTCAATTGAATGAATGGGCGCGAATGGTGGTGCTGAGAGAGCGTGTCTGGCAGGTCGTCTGAAGATGTGGATAAGGTGAAGGACATGGCACGAGGTGTGGTGGATGCACTCGCCGGGTCAGGAATGAACGCATTATAGTTGCCTTATTTAGCAATAGACCTAGTGACCTGCCCTTTCGGGCGTGGGAATTTCGGTTGCATGCCAGGCCAGCCGACTCGGGGACGTTGGACCCTCTCTCTCTTCGTTCGCTGCGGTCATCGCATCCTCGTCGCCGTCGTCGCCGTCATCATTCATCATGTCTGTCGACCCTCGCATTACCGACACCGAGCTGGCTGCAATCAATTCGGCTGCGGTGACGCGCGAGTATCGCGTACAGCCTCATCTCGGTGTGTCCGCCAGCACGTCCCGTCCCTATCCTCGTCCGACTCCGTTTCTACAGATTATCGCACTGTATCTGCTATCAACGGGTGAAAATATTATGGTTGTTCTAACGCATCGCTCATCAATTGTTTTGCAGGCCGCTCGTCGTTCTGGACAATGTCAAGGTAGGCACATATCGTGCTCGACACATTAACGGGGCTGACGCCCGAACAGTTCCCATCGTACAACGAGATTGTACAGCTGACCCTTCCTGATGGCTCAAAGAGAGGTGGTCAGGTGCTCGAGGTACAAGGGCAAAAAGCGATCGTGCAAGTCTTTGAGGGCACGTCGGGCGTGGACGTCAAAGCGACCCATGTCGAATTCACTGGGAGTAGCATGAAGCTACCTGTCGCAGAAGATATGCTTGGTCGTATCTTCAACGGATCCGGAAACCCCATCGACCAAGGCCCGAAAGTGTTTGCCGAAGACTATCTCGATATCAATGGTGCGTTCAGAACTACCGCGTCTCGTTGTGCCCGTACAAGGTTTAGTTTAGGCTCTCCGATCAACCCGTACTCTCGGATATACCCTGAGGAGATGATACAAACTGGGATATCCACAATCGATACAATGAACTCCATTGCCCGCGGACAGAAGATCCCTATCTTCTCAGCGGCAGGTCTACCGCACAACGAGGTAGCCATAACGTTGACTTCTGTGTGCCTATCGCTGACGGCTCATGTCAGATTGCTGCGCAAATTGTACGTCAAGCTGGGTTAGTAAAGCGTCCCACGAAAGACGTGCACGATGGGCACGAAGACAACTTTTCGGTCGTGTTCGCTGCGATGGGGGTGAACATGGAAACAGCACGGTTCTTTAAGGAGGACTTTGAGTCCAATGGGAGTCTTGATCGAGTGACGCTGTTCTTGAACTTGGCCAACGATCCGACCATCGAGCGTATCATAACGCCACGACTTGCGTTGACGACTGCGGAATACTACGCGTACCAGTTGGAGAAGCATGTGTTGGTGATATTGACGGACATGTCGTCGTACGCAGACGCGCTGCGGGAAGTGCGTATGGACGATTCGGGTGCCTCTGTGTCGTGTAACTGATGTGATGTGATTTGGAAATGGCAGGTATCGGCCGCGCGGGAGGAAGTGCCCGGACGTCGAGGCTACCCGGGGTATATGTACACCGACTTGTCGACAATTTACGAACGTGCTGGACGTGTCGAGGGGCGGAACGGTTCGATTACCCAAATTCCCATACTGACCATGCCGAATGACGGTGCATCCCTCGCACGAATCCCAAGCTCCGCTGACTGATACCGATCATGCAGACATAACGCACCCCATTCCTGACCTGACAGGATACATTACCGAAGGGCAAATATTCGTCGATCGGCAATTGCACAACCGACAAATATATCCTCCCATTAATGTGCTGCCATCACTTTCACGATTGATGAAAAGCGCGATCGGCGAGAAACTCACGAGGAAAGACCATGGTGACGTATCGAACCAGCTGGTGAGTGGTGCCTTGATTGTGGCCATGGTTTTTTGATTACTGACAGAGGCCACGTGTTGATAGTACGCCAAATATGCGATAGGAAGGGATGCTGCTGCGATGAAAGCAGTTGTCGGTGAGGAGGCACTGTCAGCCGAGGACAAACTTGCGTTGGAGTTTTTAGACAAGTTTGAGCGACAATTCGTTGGGCAAGGTGAGGGATGTGATATTTAGTTTAGTTGATTCTGGCTGATGCATTCGGACAAGGGCCATATGAGTCACGCACAATCTTTGAATCGTTAGACTTGGCGTGGACCCTGCTGCGTATCTTTCCGAAGGAACAGCTGAACCGCATAAACCCGAAGATTATCGCGGAATTCTATGGACGGAAGGCGACTAAGAAGGCAAGCGATGAGGAAGTGGAGGAAAAACTTGTTGACGCGTAGATTACTATGATGATAAGTACATGAGATGGAGGAGCGCATCAATCGATAAGATGATACGAGTCAATCATGGCCGCGGAAAGAAGGAACGTGGGGATGGAGAGGATGGAGACGGGGGTACACGTTTCCAAGGTGGATGAAATGTGACCGATCGTGATTTTTTTTTAAAGTTATTTATTGTCGGACAGCGTGGCAGCCTGCCAGTGCCGCAAACCTTGCAAGGTTTTACCCGCTTTGACGACCTTGCTCGCACCGCCAGGCAGGCAACCAACACAAGCAAGACACCCCATGCGACTGATATAACCTCTTTTCTCTTCCCCTCTCTCTAATCTTTTTTCCCCTCCTCAACTCTCCATGGGTGACCTCGGCCAACCTCTCCAGGAAATAAACTGCAGAAAACGAAAGGCTGACCAGGACGTCGACGATGGCTCTCCTTCTTCGGCAACTTCATCCACAGACAACATCCTAGTCGACCCCCCACACGCTCCAAGGCAACCTCCATCCTCCCCATGGCTCTCCACCGACACCGCCCACGCAGTATGGCCCACTGACCACTCCCCCTCCCCCTCCCCCCCCACCTCTCCGCTCAATCCAGACCCCATCCGATTCCCAAAGCGTCCCCGCGTCGACACAGATCTCCCAAAGTCTCACCCCCGTGTACAAGACAGACATCCCTCCCCAAGAGCCTCCCTCCCCCCGCACTCTTCCCCTCGTCGCTCCCGCAGAAGGGACCCTCTCTCCCCGTCCCCCCCTCAAACGCCCGTCCTTAGGATCGATCCCTCTGCAGGCAACATCCATCCCGCCACCCTCCAGCCACCGCTCCCCCACATAGATCTCTCCTCCCCCCATATCCCGTCCCTACATCCCCTCATCAACCGGCAGACCCTCAAGGAGCTCGATCTCAGTGCCATCCTACGTAATCCACAGCTTCGTACGTCACCTCCTCGCTCTCTTGTTCCTTTGCTCACCCCCTTTCGACAGGCCACGACCTCCTCTTCGATGCAGGCTTGCAGTTCAGACCCACATCTGGCCGCAAAAAGCGCGAGCTCTCGGACAAGTACTGGCGTGCCGTCGCACAGGAACTCGAAAACGGCTGCACCTGCGTCTCCTTCGACATGCAGTGGCATCCAACAGACTGTCTCTGTGTCTGCCGTCGCGTGCCTCTTCCCCATCAGATCCCCGTCCTCACTTATTCCACTTCCCGTCGCGTTCTTACTCTCAGAATGCCTTCCCGCATCCGTCTACTCCTCACAGAGTTCTTGGAAGTCTTGCTCTTTGTCATTCAGCCTTTGACCAGTATTTCAGATACCTACGCTAACCCCTCCACTTTCCAAACCCAGATCGGGAGACACGCTGCCCAAGCTGCGCACCTCCGATCCGTCTTCGACCCAGAACTTATCTACCAGGAACTTCAGCACAATCTTTTCGATCCCTCTGGCCTCTTCATCATCATCGGTCAAACCCTCAAGAGCCACTGCGCACCAATGCGGGATCGCGCCGTAGATGCTATGGTCGAGGTCGCCAAGGCCTGTGCACCCGGCGGTGGAGGCAGTAAAGCGGATGCAGTCAAGGCGGTGCGAATGTGTCTTGATATTCTCGAGCTCATGAAACTCGTTCGTTGTTCTGATAGGTCCTTCATTTCGTATGCTGACGTATCTTCCAGGACATTGCCAACCATCAATTACAAACCCTCCGCCCTTTTCTCGTCGACAGTTCCGGTCAGTATGAACTCAAGGCTTTCAAAAGCCGCAGAGGAACGAGTTCATCCCTTGATGTCACACGGGAATGGATCAAGTCATCCCACCGCCAGCTCCTCGCATCGCCCGCTTTCCCCCACCCCTGCTTCCCATCCGGGTCGTTGGATTATGGCAACCTTTCACACACGCAAAAGACATACGTCAGTGTGCTCAAGGGGCTCACCAACCTCGTTTTCAACCCACCCTCCCCCGGACCATCAGCACCGCATACCTCCTCCTCCGCCATACAAGCCATGTGCCCCTTACCCTCATACCCCGAAACCACCTATCTTGACAGCGCACGCCTATTGGTCCTTTCTGCCGATGCTGCCGACACGGCTGCAATGTACATGTTCTTGTTGCTGTACCGCCAACTCGTGTTCTCGGATACCGGTGATTTACCGGGCGTTGCGCGAGATCAGTCACGCGTGAGCGATGCAGAGCTCCTCAAACTCAAAAAAGAAATAAGGGATATCTCCTCTTCGCATCTCGGGCACTGCTTCAAGTACGGCATCGTGGAGCCATCTTCCATCTCCGACGCCGACCGCGAGAAATGGACCAAGACCAAGCAGGCAATCGTGCTCCAAGTTGCGCTCAGGGCCAAAGAGGCGCAGCTGGGCTCTTCGAGCCGCCCACGTTCGTCGGGAGACTGCCAAGCACCCCACCTCCACGCTCCAGACGAACGCATGCTAAAGCTTGCCGAACGTTGGTCAGAAACGCATGTACGACCAAACTCGGCACTTGGCACGATGCTCAAGAACAAAATTCGTGACTCCGTCTTCAGCCAAGTACTTGCCGTCGCTTATCCACCTAGAGACTCGTTACCCCTTCCTGCCAAGACGGCGGAAAACGGGGCTTGCATGCCCCCGAACCTGGCTTCAGGTATGGAGCCCCTTGCTGACGAGATACGCTCCCTCTCGGAGCGACTTGCTCGCCTAGCACAAATACATCTCGGGGTTTACCTGCCACTCTACGAACAAGAGAACATTTTATCCACCATTATGACTGTATCCGCTTAGTTCCTTGGGTTTATTCCTCTTAGACTTTTCCTCTTACTCACTACCATTGGTATACCCATCATTGTTTCCATCTTGTCGGGCGATCTACGGGTAGCATTTGTGATCGAGAATTGAAGCAGCAGTAGCCAACAGAACCAATTACCATAGGCAATCAATAATACCACTTCACGACACAAAACCGCGTGATGCCGTGACCTAGCGCCCCAACAAAGGCATCATTGTAAACAAGCGACGTCACCTAAACACTATACGATCCTGCGTCGTTTTGGTCCTCTCGGATCAACTGGTTCTCCTGGACGCCTTATCTTGCCACTTGACGATTCAATGGCTCCGCTCCGGGGAAATGGGCGCATCTTTTTCTCTTTCTGGCTGATTTTCTTTTGCTTCTTCTCTACTGCCTTCTTCACCGCCTGCTTTCCACCAACCGCTGCGATGGCGTCAAGACGGGCTTTGGCCAGAAGTCGTTTCTTTTCGGCTGTCGACGTAGAAGATACGTCAATATGGACAGATAGGAACCCGAGTCATATATGGAGCCCTACACTGTTTCATCCACCACTCGGTCTTGCCTCGCTTTCTTTTTTCATTTTCGCTCTGCTTAGCGACCTGGATTGCCTCGAGCTCCACGCGTTCCCGATTATCCGTATTGACAGCACTCTCGGTCCTTTTCATTGCCCGCTCAAGCCAGTTCACTTCTTCTTCACGATCGGCTCTTAGATGCGCAGGCGAGTTGACGACAAGTTTGCGCGCGCGTTTGAGGTGTTCACGGAGCGTCGAGAGCTCGTCTTTGCGCAGACCCGATAAAAAGTCGTAGCGTCGCTTGAACTTGGAGGCGTCGTAACGACCTACGGCGTGCGCGAAGCGGGGGTCCCTCGGTTTCTGGCAGCGAGCAAACGCGTGTGAGAGGAATCGAAAGATAAAGCCATGCGCCTGAAATACACACGGGTAGTTGGTCGTCGACGACGACACGTCGGCGGCTTACCGGACGTTTGGAGGTGATTTCTGTAGGCCTGCGGCGGTGGGGTCGGGTGAGCGAGGAGTCAGAAGGAGCTGCAAAGGATGTGGAGGCGCTTACGCATGCTTGCTTGCTCGTTTGGCGAGGTCGCTCTTTGGTTTCTTTGGGTTGATATTCTTGTCTTTGGACGCGTTATCGTCGCCCTGCCAGGATTCCGTATCAGAGTCGGGCTCGCTGGCGGTGTCGCTGAGGGCTTTGAATTTGGCTAGAGAGCGCTGTGCGTTCCGGAGCGTACCGAGAGGGAGAGTAGATAGATCTATGAGGATCCCGTCAGTAAATAAATAAAAAACTTAGAACCAGGGGATCAAACGCTGAAAACGCGTCGGTGAAGCACGCACCCTCTTCGAGTGAACGCTTCAGCCGGAGGGCAGTACGAGTGTCAGCAGGGGGATTGAAAGAAGTGCATAAGATATGAAGTGCCCACCAGTCTCCGCGAATGTTCTGCTTTGCCCGTGGTGTGATCGTCGGCACTGTCGTCGTCGACGACGTCTTCGCCATCATCGTTGGAGTCAGAGTCTGATCCACTGGGAGAGCCGTCGTTCGAACTCGATACCTGCAGCTCGAGTTGCTCGTCGTCGATCCACTGAGCAACCCGTGGGGCGTCAACGTCCTCGTATTCGTCGCTGCCTGAGTCCAGGCTGGTGTTTTGATCATCGCTCTCGTCATCGTGATGAGCCTCCTGAGAGTGCACCACGTCCGAGGTAGAAAGTGTAGGTTCAACACCCTCCGATTCCGACATGAAATCGACGGCTTTTGGTCGAGGTTGTTTTGCAACCTGGACCTTTGATTGCTGAACGTTTCCGTGCCGAGTAGTCGGTCTGTGAGCGGGATGAGGTCGACGGGTCATGTCGTACTCAAATCTTGGACGAGCAAATTCACCATGTGTTTACATACTTCAAGAGGTGAATCTTTATCCGTAATTACATAACTCCTTATATCACCCAGTTATGTAGGTTCGAACGGTACAGTTTCTGATTCGAAATAAAAAAAGGGTTCCTTGAAAAGAAAAACGAATGTGCTTTGGGGTATCGTGTGGGTATCTACTCTCCTGTCGAGCATGTCCATAAAGTGTTGTGAACTAGTTGATCTGGAATTCGTCGCTATCGTTGCCAGAGTCACCCATCACTGTGGTGAGCGAGTCAGTTACAATTACGATGACGTTAGCAAGGCGGCTTACAGTTAATTTGGTATAATCCAGAATCGACTTGAGGGACTGTTATCTCGACTTCCCCATCCCAGAGCGAAAAGCCCGTAGCCAGGGGATTATCTAGGAGCCTCGGTCAATGTTCGTAATCAGTAAACTGGGCGATAAATCCACCTATATCAATAATGATACCGTTTTGGACGAGATGTAATGTGCCTCGAGCGTTGGTGATTTCGCTGGGGGCATTGCTGGTATCCCTGTCGAGAATATGATGTGAACATCGTTGTGTGATACGAAGATGTATCAACATACCATCTGACATGATGGACCTCCCCCGAATACCAATGGGTGCTTGAGTCGGGGTGATAGATGGGTGGGTTCCATACATCCAAGATTTGAGGCGTCTTGATAGCCTGGGAAAGGGAGCATGATGCTGCGAGGGCAAACAAAGTGAAGAGGCGAGTGGAGATCATGGTAAACGCTGTGAGTTGGAAGAACGAGGATGACGCCCGACGAGTATTTATACCCCACGGACGGTAATGGGCGACATTCACTACCCGTATCTGACGTTGGCACGGAGCAGGCACATCTAGACGACAGGTATGTGTTAGAGGGTCGTGCAACAGACACCATGGGCTTCTTAGGTGACGGTCGTTTCGCTAAAGATGACAACTTAATGACCGTGTTTCAAAATACTGCCAAGGACGTCGACCTTTGCCTCAGTCGAGGCTGCTGTTTACCGAGGGTGACAGGGATACTTACCAAGTATATCCGAGCGGGCAGCAACTGCAAGTCAAGGGATACATAGTTAGATGTGACATATCCTCACTGCATGCTGCAACATGCAAACCGAAGACGTTGAAATCCAGGAAGTTGAAAGAAATACTTGATTGTATGGGACGAAACGAGACGAGGGAGTATCGCCATGGCCCATGGGGTCAATTGGTCGATCGGTGATTGTAGCCGATCAAAGACCTAACCACCTAAATTCGATGTTTGCCAAGGGCGCGCGCGTACAGGAACTTTTATCGGGGATGTAGACAAAACGTACTCAACTAGGTCGTAACTAAAGGAGAAAAAAAAAGCATGATGAATAAGAGATGGTAACGAGCGACTTGATGGGGGTGAGGATGAGATTGTACTTGCGTACACGTCACGAGCAACGGTGACGTCGAAGACAAGGGCGATCGAGGGCAAGGGCGAGACAGCGACGTGCAGCAACCATTATGCACTTTCACCCAAATGAACTTGAAAGCGCACGGCAGTCGCTGCCAGTTGCCGTGGATGGACATTATGTAACAAGGTGGCGTGAGAGCACGTGCAACGCGATATCATCACGTGATGTGTATGTAAATCAGACCAAATATTGAACGCGACGCGTAAACGAGCGCGTTTAATTGCGTGAGTTATTTTTTAATTTATTTTCTATTCTATTTAGTCGTCGTCCCGCGCTCGCTTTGTTTTTGAACCACGACGACGACGACGACGGCGACACTAACCTCCTCGTTGTCGTGGCCGTGTTCAGTATACCCCCTCATGAGTCTTCCCACACCTCCTGCCACCTCCCATCACCGCGACAAGGAAAACCGCCTTCCTGGTTCCCGTGTCGCCTGGGCCCAGCAAAACCAGTATTTCATTCTTTCTTACTCCCTTACACCATCTATTCCTCATCACCCTCGGCCGTGCATACAACAGCCTGCCAAATCCATCCTCAAAAAGCGTGAACACGTCTCACTCCTGCTCCCAGAGGAGGACCAGAGAGAAATTACACCGGAGCCTGAAGACCCTCTTGTCTCTCTCGCTTACCTTTCTAGGCCTGTCCAGCAAATCATTTCCTCCGACTCTACCCTTCGTGATCTCATTGAGGCCTACTCCATTCTCCATGCCCGATTACGAGCAGCGGTCATGAGCTCAACAGATGCGGACGCGTCTTGGCCCCTCTTTCAGCCCCTCCGCAAGAACATTCATGCCTTCACACAAGCTGTCGTTCGCGATCTAGGCAGAGCACTCATCGAGCCCAAGTCTGACCCCACACCGGAAGATGATATCCCCATGGACTGCGACAAGGAGTGCGAGGATGAAGAGGTTCTCTCCCTGCTCCCTTCTCCAAAGCAAAGCCCGAAGAAGAAGAGGAAGCAGGGCATGTCAGCTTCCCAAATCAAGTTTGCTCGAGATCTTTGCACTACAACTCACGCTGTTCTGCGACTCCTCAGCGCTCTATTTACCTTGCCACCCCTTTATCAAATCTTCGATGGTATATTCCTTGCCAATACTTGTTTATTGTGAAACACTCAACTATTTCCAGATGTTCAGTTATGCGAGATGCTCACACACGTGCTAGCCATTCCCATGGCAGACGTGTTACCCACTCCTAATGCACGAAAGACGTGTGCGCTATCAATCTGGCTACTACAAGTTCAGCGCCTCCCTGACACTGTCCTCCTTCCGGCTCGTGATCGTATCGCGTTTGCTCTGCGGCGTGGTATGGAAGGCGAGCTTGGAAAAGAGGGTAAGAAGGGATCCGCATGCGATGGCCTCAAGGTACGCGTCCATTCCAAGGAGCGAGCCTGTACTGATTTATCTTCGCAGGCCGTTCACGATTTATCTCTCCACCAGCCGGCCACCTTCATCCCCGCTTTCGTTGAACTATTGCCATCTATTCTTGCCAATCTATTAGCACCGACCTTGGCCTTGCGAACCCAAGCGTGTCATGCACTTGGAGGGTTTGTGCTGGGCTCCGTCAGTCTCCCACCTTCGTCTGTTCATGTTCGTATATCCAATATCGTTTCTACCTTCCTGTCGACCTCTCCCTCGTCACCCCGTCGAAGCCCTACAAAACCTACAGTCGAGCCCACTATAATCCGAACCCTACGGACGACACTTGGCACCGTTGATCCTCAACACGTCGCACAAGGCCCTGCGTGGGCTTTGAGTGTCCTTGCATCTCTAATCGTGCTGCTTGGTCCTTTAGTTTACACGGATGTTCGACTAACTCGCACCATATCCGCACTTCTTTCTCTCGCCATGCGCAGCAAGAAGAGTTCTGTTCGTGCCCTCGCTTCTCTTCTATGGAGGTGTATCGCTTGGGCATACCTCCAACCGCCTTTGGATCTTTATCCCGAAGGCAGTGAAGGTCACCAAAAGGATAGCGAAGAACCAGACGTCCAACTAGCCCGGGAAAGCTTTTGGAAGCTTGTCAAGTCCGTGGTTGATATGGGGACGGGTGTCTCGACTGTGGCAGCCCTCCTTGGAGATGACTCGGATGACGATAATCGGCTAAGGAAGGCTCTACAGCTTGTCAGGATCATGGTCAACAAAGGTGGCCAGACCACTCTGGATGCCATAGACATCGCAAAAATTCTTGTCAGTTGTGAGAACAATGCCAAACCTTGGTCCCTGAAGAATATATTGCCCCATTCACTGTTTTCCTCGAATCCTGGATTGCTAACTGCCGACTACAAGACACTGTCCACTGCTGTCAAACCGATCTTTGATGAATGTCCACAGCTAAATGATATTCGACCATTGTCTCGCGATCAGCTCTCCAGGGATTGGGTATTCACCGAGTTGATGAAGATCTGGAGGGCTACCCTGGGTTGCTTAGAGATACCCGACGGTTGCTCTTTGCCGGTAAGTTTTGCCAATTCATGTAATTCGTCGCTCACAAGTGGGATCAGTCCGAGACGCTCGTAACATGGAATGGTCTCCTGAAAGCTAATGTTACTATCCTTCTCGGTTGGTAGTTGATTACTAACATGATCTCTCGCGTTGCTGAACCTTTTGAGCCCAGATTCCGACAACCATGGTGGTGTTATCGACCTTGGCTCCAAAGCTGCTAGCGTCCTCGCAGAGGTCCTTCGTGATTCTCAACTACACCTTGCCATGACCTCTTGCCCAAGTTCTTCAGCGATCGGCTCACCTTCATCGGTAACCGGCCGACTAACAACTCGGTCCAATTCTGCTGTGAAACTTGGCGTCGTTAGAGCACTGTGGGCATGCATGCGTACCACCTTCCCCAACGATTTGCTGCATGCGGGTGGAGCAAAACTGTTGGAGTGCCTTCTGGAGGATGAATCTGATCTTGTCTGGGAAACTGATACTCCAGATACTGCAAGAGTAGAATGGGCGAAGTTGTGCGCAGAGACCCTGGCCGTCTGTGACATCGAGGTATTGGAGAAATTCTGGGCGAAGAGACGGCAATCTTATGCTACCATGCCGTATGAATCTGGAGTACGGAGTCTAGTTTGGGGTTGCTTCGTGCAGACATGGACCATGGACCGTGAGGCATCCTGGGAAGGTGCTACCGTTCTTCTTGGGGTACCATTCGAGTGAGTTCTCTGGTTACACGACATCTTGCATCAGCTACTAATGATCGACCAACAGCAACCGCAGTGCTTGGGAACTTAGTAACGACGAGTTCAGTGCATGGGACGGATTCCTCAGACACGCTGTGAACAAGGCAAATGATGAGGGGGTAGATGCAACGGTGGTTTTGGACCATGTTGCCAGTGTGGTATCGCGATCCCCTTGTCCAGCCTTTGCTTCTTCAACCCGCGTCGCTGACCTCCTCTTATCGCATTGCGAAATGGACGATATGAGAGAACTTCCAACCAATGTTTTCGAGCTTGTCAACGATACGCTAGTTTCGACATATCCCCCAGAGCCACGCAACTTGAAGCCATCTATGTGGCTCATTGCATCTCTCACTCGTGCAATCGATAGCTGTCCTGTCGATTTGTGCCTGGGCCTCCTAGAAGCCACCCAAGACGGTGTTGGTGCCTGGTTATCGGATGAATATCGCGTTTTTACGCGAGAAGAATACACGCTAGATGTGCTGCCACTTTACCAAACTGCGCTGCTAGCGATTCAAGAGCTGCCTCGTACAGTCCGAGTTCTTGAGGCTCTCTCTCCCCTCCTCCAATCTGTCTTCACTGGTCGGGACGACAAAACTAGGGTTGCTAGGGAAGCCTTTACTGAATTCTGGACTACGACCTTTGCAGACATGGAAGAACCTAAGGGCGGCTGGCCTGAGGATATTCGAATTTGTCTTCTGCCTGCTGAGCAGCTCACGAAGACAGAAGTTGAGCCATCTAGCGATCCCGAGGACTTTGAAGACGCCGCAGTGTCTGCTCTGTCATCCACAGCCAGCGAGAGCGAAGATCTTTCCACCGTCTCACCATCGTCACCGCTAAGGTCAGAACCCGACTTGCTTTGCAACACACAAACTCCGTGGGGCTCGCAAAAAAGGGCAGTATCATCGCCATTCATTGGTCGCCTTGGACCTGCGCTCTTTGTACCGTTCGCGAATTCTAGCACATCGCCGTCTAGTTCAACGGGAAGTCTCTCCCCAGCTAGTACCTGCGCCGTAACGGAGCCTTCCACACCCATTGCTGGTTCACGCTCTTCTCGTGTTATCACCCCGCCCCGTCCGCAAAAATCGACAAGTACTCCGGGATCTTTCCAGTCCCTTTTGCTCAAACCTCCTACCGGAATACTCCCTGTTTACCCCACAACTCCGACAACGCCCCGCTCCACGTGCAGGATTCGGCAAGGTCTTTCCCCTGGCAAAGTACTCAGTTGGGACAAGGAAAATATTTCGCCTTTGCCAGTGTTTCCTGCTAGTGAAGGAACACGCATTGCACCAAGCACGAGTAAACCTTTGTCGGTTCTCGGTAAGCGCCAGATGATCGACGAATCGTCTGGAGAAAGTGAAACTAAGAGGGGACGGACGACGTTCATCCGTTCCTCTATCGAATTCCCTTCATCCGGCGACAGCGACTTGGAAGACGAATTGGCGGTGGCGACTGTCCTTGCCTCCCCTGTACAAAAGATTCAATTGCGGCGTGCGCAGTCTCCGAACAAGGTCTGTCAAACTGGCACGATTTCTCGAAAACGGAAACGCCAGCGGGTCATCATGGATGCTGTCGTCGTCCCATCGCTAGCGGACATCCAGCGACAAAGAGCCATGCACAGGAGAGCTAGCACTGAGTGCGTCGGCATCAGTGAGAGATCCCCGGGTCTTCGCCGTTCGTCATCGATGTCAAAGCTCCATGACTCCTATGGTGATGAATCGATACCGTTGCCAAGGAAGAGATTGAAGCAGTGGAATGAAGTGAACGCGAGTCTCTCGCCCTCGTTAACCGCACTCGAAGAGACAGTGATCGCGGGGAGTGGTAAGTACCTGACTGTCTGCTAGCAATGCGCAAGTTTGTCTAAAGATCACATGCAGATGATTCAATAATGCTCACGGGCCCTGTGAGCAAGATGTACGAATCAGAGAGTTCGGATGATGACCACCATCTGGGACAAGTGTCACCTCGTCACTTGGGTTCTCCCGCTCCACGACGGTTTATGGATAGTGATTATGGCGCGTCAAGCGATGATGCACCATCATCCAGTCCATCGAGAGACTTGGTTACTCGACGTCAGCAACGTTTTGGCCTCGCTGCGCAAGCAGGTCGCGATCATCTCTGCATTCCTTTGCTATAGCATCTACTACTCTTAATAGCATTGTTGTCACATTTGTATTATTCCGTTGCATATTACTGTTTGATAGCTATCATCATCACTCACCAATTCATGGATAGTATAATAGTAGAAACATTATTCAAATTCGAAAACCGGTTTCATTTTTGACATGTGCTGTGAACCGTCGTTGCGACCCCCTGTGACGAACGAAGATACATAGTAGTAGTGGCACCATGATAAACCTGGGCTTTGCAGAAGTATATGGCCTGTATGTGGTGTTGCATCGTTCTCAGCTGATCTGAATACCCGGCCTTAGTAGTTGTTACAGTACTATTGCGTGCGAAGTGCGCAGGCGGCGGGAGGTCTACAAAGAATCGTCTGGCGATCCTACTATTTACCACCATACACATGACTTTCACTCCAGAGGGATGCAAAGATTAAGAATGTGAAATATCGTAATGATGCGGTTGAGAAGCACATGTCCATCATGATGTCATCCCGCCGGACCATCCATTTTTTTGCCCATTTGCTCTGTCAACACCGCACCAATTTGGTGGACTAATCTTGTCGCCTGGAGAAGTTCAGACATGGGTATCTGAGACGCACCATCTGCGACAGAGGAATAGACATCGCGCAGGGCGTCAAGCCTTGCTGACGTAGTCTTGGCCCTTCGTAAGGACGGACGAGTGGGAGGGCTTTCGCTTTGCGACATTGCCCTCGCTGGACCGGGCCTAGAGGGAAGATGCGACCCACCAGGAGGCTCTGGAAGTCTGTTTGAACAAGATGACGGATACGGTGATGGTTCTGACATACCATCATGTACAGGGGTACGGCTAGGTGCTAGAGAGCTGGGGCAGGCAACCATCAGAGATTGGTCGATGTCGGCTTCTGAGCGCGGAAAATAAGGTGAGCGAACGGATGTCTAGTTCGACATGGAGGTCGCACTCACCCGATGATGTGCCGACACGGTAGTCTTCCCAATCGAGGCTATCTTCATCCGACGCCGGTGTCCCACTCTTTCTCTGTGCGCTACGTGATAAATACCCCCGTGGGGCAGACACGTGGTCTTGCTCAGTGTCGAGGGCATTCTTATTCATATCCTCTCTGTGTGCTAATTTCCAATGCCAGATCTCCCGGAGAGGTACTTGTACTCCGTCAAACACCATCCTTTTCGGAGGTACAGAACACGTTCGCGGAATGTCAATAGGCGTAATGTCCCGGGTGGCAGGCTCCGAACCCAATTTACGCAGAGAACGAAGGGTGTTCCGCGAAGTCCGACTCCGCTTCTGGGGCACATCACCTGAATAGACGTGTCAACTTCATCATCAGACATATGGTCATAGAAATGTGATTACCGTTATGTGCAAGCTTCCGTTTCTTGTTCGGCAGGTGTGAAGTGACAGGAAGGATTCTTTCGACAGCGTGGGGGCTCGGCGTCGCACCGTGAGGTGGGAAGATGGATGATGAAGGCGTTTGAGGATGGCTCATCGATCGTTCCCAGTGATCTAGAAAGGTTGCATCCATTCTACAGGAGTACTCCTGGAGTTGGCGTAGGACCGTCGGTTGAAGCGCATCATCATTAGGGGAGGGTAACAGAAAGGCGGTGTTTTCTTGGCCTGTGAACGCCTGCTGGCGTCTGTGTAGGGAATCATCCACATCGGATACTTCCGGCCAAGTACCATTGTTCACCGACGTCAATGACAAGTTAACCTTTCCACAAACTTCGTCAGATTCTTGGCCTTGATGACTGGCAGAAAAGTGGACTTGAGAACCGTCATTCTTCAAACGAAGATTGTCAGGTATTTGCAGTAAAATTTGCAAGGGGACCACCTCACGATACTTTGAGACTGCGATTCAGTTGCCAATGACAGCCCATCGCAAAGGTCACCTCCATAAGCAGCTACGAAACAAGCCAAACAAGACTTGATCTTTGGGGGGATAATATTGCAGAATTGGCTATGGCCATGATAGGTTGCTCGCCAAAACTTTTCGAAAGCGAACGGTGCTATTGCCGGGGTCGGGATCCGACAAAAAGCGGAAGCGAGAAAAGCTTCGGTGTCCTGGAGAAACTGGATCGACAACGGAAGATCCTCAAGAGCCTTGAGAGTCTCGCAGTATAAAGAGACCGCCTAACAGGGTTTAGTGTGTCAAAATATCGATAAAAAGGAGCCATACCACAGAATTGAACTGGTCATCGGACATAACCTCAGCATGATCCTCGATCCAGAGACAGAGACTACTACAAATAGCTTGGAGTACGCCAATCACCTTGTCAGGAGCCGAGGTTATCACACGGCAAATACCATTAAGAAGTTCAAGGGAATGAGTCAGCGCTTCTGGAGACTGGCATGCTCCAGTATAGGAAGCAGTCAAGCAAACATTAACTACCGACAGAAGGCCGTCGGCTGGAGAGTTGCCGCGTTCATGAATACAACTCAGAAGAATATTGAGCACGACTATGATCGACTCCCTTTTGAAAGTTATGAGTAATTATGATGAACAGAGTGGTTCAACAAGAAGTACCATGTTTCGATTTCTGGCTCTTGAAAATACCACAGGGCGAGGTGTTCGGTCACCTGAGCGGAATTGCCTGATAATGTGATGGAATTTTGAAGTAATGTATTCCATGCTACCAACTCTGGCTCAGATAAAACCCAGGAACTGGTCTTTGTGTCAGCAGCATATTCTTGTGAATAGAAAGACAATGTACCAGACTGGAATGGATAGAAAGCTAATCACCTCCTTCCAGTCGAAACTGTGCTCAGAGGAGGACAACGATGCCGCAATGACTCCCCAGAGCTCACGTTGACTACGAATGAACGATTGTGGCGTTGTAAGATTTTGCATGTCGAGTAGAAAGGAACGCGAAGTCGTCATCATCAGATTGGCGCAGAGTTTGCTCCACAACGCTCGGACGCCAGGATCAAGAACATGAAAAGCATACTTCAGAATTGAGGTAAGGATAAACGCAGCGGCATCCGCGAGGCTGAAGGTAACGAAAGCCTCTTGCATCGCAGACCATAGTTGATCGATAAGTGTAAGACTGAATAGTTGATCATGGATATTCCAAGAGCCCCAGTCGAGTTGGAGGTCTGTTATGACCGCAGATGGTAAAAACTCGACGATTATCGTGGTCGTATACATTAGTGTTGTTGTCGCAGTCCTACATTCGAGCTGGTGCGAGCAAGCCTTCAAGATAGACAACCAGACGCCAATGAGATCTAACTTGAACAAGAGCAATGATTTGATATATAAACACGACGGCGGTAAGCTGACTTACGCGTGATTCGTTTTTGTCAGCATTTATTGCAAAATGCTTCCATATTGCTAACAATGTTTTGTGGTGTCGGGCAATCTCTGTCTCATCCAGCTGATGTACAGAAATCGGAACCTTGGGAATGGAACGGATGATCGATGGGATGCTGTCCCACTCGACCCCGATGATGACCCCATTAAATAAGACCAAGGCAGGGATTTCGTGCGTATTCTGTAGGACTGGATGTTCCATCGGAATACCTTCGGTGAGGGCCTGAAGAAGTACGAAACCCTCTTGACGAGTGTGTTTGCACTCTGTTCGAACCATTGCCTTGATGACGGACAAGGCCTGAGATACTCTATCTCCATGCTCTTCAGACGGGACTGCAGAAGCCCGGTCAGATAAAAGGATGTTGGCGAGTGCGACGCCGATACCCCCGCTGACCTCCTGCTTGATCACGTAGAAAGCTGACGAAATCAATGATGAGTGTACATTCTCAGAACTGAGAAGCATCTGACTGAAAGTCCAGACAAAGCATCTCCACACGTGTGGATGTAGAGCTCGTATAGTGGACCGCTTGTGCGTAAGTGACATAGCAAGCACTCGGAGAATAAATCGTAGAATCGCAGGTTTGCTATATAACGTAGGACCACAAAGAACTATCCACGATGCGAGGACAGTAAATATCCATGTCGGAGGCTCTCGAGGATGTACGTGGGATTCAGCGGAAAGAGCAGCTCGGACGATGTACGAGAAACTCGGGTTCCCGTAAGCTATGTCAGATTCGTGGCAACAAGATTCCAGAAAGGGGGCGATGTGATTGGATAGTGACTCCCATTTTGACCAGGTGAGTTCTGTTTGATGGATCTGTGCAATTGCAAATTTCCCCAAAGCAATCGAGGCTTGCAAGCGAAGCTCGGAGGATTCACATCGTATGCCTGCCATCACGTGATGAAGCAGCGGGAAGAGAATACCGAGAAACCGAGACTGATAATGTTCTATCGTGTGCGAAATGGCCTGGAAGAAAATGTAAGTAGGAGAGAGAAAAGCGTACGCATAGTCGTACTTTCAGACCATCCAAAACAACGCTATCCGGCCGTCTTGCACCACCGAAACACCGCTGAAGAGCAGAAAATACGTCACCTTGCCGAGAACTGACAACAGCCACAGGGAGGCGATGAGAACTCAAGGCCCATAGTGAGAGGGAGTACGTCTTTACTCCGTTGAGAGTCGGAAGTTGGCCTGCAAGAGCGATATCTAGGATATCGCCAAACAAGATTGAAAGATCCAATTCTGAGTAAAGTGAGCCGTGAGCTCACATCGGGGACGGACTAAGCATACCCGGAAACAGAGAGTAGAGGGCAGGAAATCGAAATATTGCCGCGAGGACGCACAGAGCATGGTGGCATAACGAGGAAGAAACCCTGGCATGCTGCTTTGCGTCCGCACTGACTCTGAGGTGAATACCACTCCCAAATGCCGGCTGGTCGGAAGACGAATATGAAATAGGTGACAGAGGGTCATAATGAGCGAGACGAATGTCGCGTCGCAACGCGCGGATAAAATTATCCTTGTGGATCTTGAGGGGGGCAAGAGCGGGAAGTGATGCACAATCGTGAGCTTCCAAGCGAAGACTGTGAGCTCTGACGCGGTTCGTGAATGACACATAGGCATCGAGAAGATCGTGGACATTAGCGGAGGAATGATGGAGGAGAGAGTCTGTGATAGTCTCTACGACGGAGAGCATATACGCAGCGTCCTCGAGAGGGTCGGACATGTGCCTTCCCAACTGCCAAGCGAGTGGCTGTATGGTGGAACGCGATCACGTGATGAGTCAGTCGATAAAAAAGGTACGGTTTCCTTTGATGGGCCATGTATGATCGCGACAAATATCGATGCGGCAAGGCCAGCTCGGCAAGTCGAGCACATCTATGATCACGACAAATATCGATGCGGCGAGCGTCTGGTCATGTCGAGCACGCCTGGCTGTGCCAAGCTTGTCTGGTAACTTCGTACTAATCGGAAAAACGTGGCCGATTTGCGAGCGCACATTGAAACCAACACATCCGCTTAGCTACGTTCTATGTACGTGATCGACCACACTGCAGGTCCGCCAAACACGTACAAGCTCACGGGACATGGACGGTATAAAATTTCTTCTTGGCCGTCCTCCATATCTTTCCCGCAACAACTTCCTTGAGCCCAAGCATCTAACACCAATCCATTCCTTTACTTAATGACTCCCACATCCATGTTCAGCTTCTTATTTTCTGTCTTATCTTTCCTCTTGCTTCTCTCTCACTCCGTCACCGCTGCCCCTTTGAAGCCCGTTGAATTTGTTGCTGTTGCTCCTAAAGTAACTTCGCCCGCCGCTGATGCCAAGTGGCCTGCCGGCTCCTACCAGACTGTTGCTTGGGATATCAGCAATATTCCCAAAGAGGCGCAGAACTATGTCGTGACTGTCCTGCTCGGTCACCTCGACAGTGGTTCTACAAATGAAAACTTGGACATACGTGAGCCCAAACCATCCGGATGGCGTGCTTGGCTTCTAACTTGTAGCTTAGACCATCCCTTGGCAACCCAAGTTCCTATCATGAACGGCCAGATTCCCGTCTATGTGCCAGATAGCGTTACTCCCAACAATAACTACATTGTCGCCGGTAAGCACGGAGTGCTCTACCAGCTTCCATCGCCCTCATGTTTTCCAAAGTGATTGGTGATTCTGGCAACGTTTCTAACCTCTTTACCATTGAAGCGGTCTCCTCGTCCCCTTAACCGTGACATATTTACGTATTGCAGAACGCAACTTGCTCCTGAACAATTTCGACTACCGTGACATTATTAACCAGAGTTACTCCACGCTTGCATGAAGTAGTTCCATTCCTTTGAGGCGAGTTGATATTACACGCAAATGTATAATCTTCTCTGGACATTACATGGACAGTACTGGCTTGTGTTTAGTAGAAATTTGTACTATCACTTATTAGGTCATTAGATCTGGCATCTTTTTGGACAATCTTCGTAGACAATTTTCATACAGCTTTTTCCCCTCGGAGGGCCATCCTTTCTGTGACTCGAACATTAATCTATGTGCTAGATGGATGGAGTTCAGAGACTTGAAATGAGTCTAAATACATACCAAGCCTCTTGAGGATCGAGGTATTGGGCTTAGATAAACGCTACTACTGTTGACATAAAACGTTGACCATGGCAAACGTTTCATACTCCATCCTCCACAAAGCCTACGTTAAGATCTTCTTCCATGCCGCAAAACATCCACATAAGCAAGTGAATGGAGTGTTGCTCGGAAAATTGAACTCGGATGTTGTGATCGTCCAAGACGTCGTTCCGCTTCTCCATCACTGGACCAGCCTCAGTCCCATGATGGAGATTGGTCTTGACCTGGTGCGTGTGCTCCTCGGCTGGTTCTTCCCATCCCTTACTATGTTTCCTACAGGCAAGAGGGTATGCCGAATCTCTCGGTCTTTCCCTAGTCGGATATTACCAGGCTTGCGAGAGAATAGATGACACAGCTCTCGCACCAGTAGGAGAACGCGTTGCAGAACAGATCCGAAGTCAATTTAGCGACGCAATTGCCTTTGTGGTAAAGATGAGCTTCCGTGTCGTGTTGTCCACGTCTCACAATCATGTCATCAGATTGATGGTGATTCACTGGGATCAGGCGAAGCGGCGTTGATTGTGAGTTGGATCCTCTCTACAGCATGGCTTCCCTTGTTGATATCGATCATTTTTGGAGCCATACCTCCCTCAATCTGGGATAACAACTTGGCGCCCACAAACATTCCAACCACCTGCATTCACTCCAGGTTCCCAAGTTACACTGGCGAATCCCGAAACACCTCCACATGCTGTGTCCCTAGTTCGGGACAACCACATGCACCAAAAATTCGGAGATTTTGATGACCATCTGGAAGATGTGACAATAGATTGGCTACGGAACACTGCATGCGATATTGGGGAGCTTCCTGCTGTCGGGGTGTTCGCGAAAGATTGACAAATTTATATGGGTGTAGAGGATAAAAGATGGTTACATTTGACTTGACTGGCTTAGCGTGTGATAACGTTCTACACCGACCTGGTGACCCTAAGACAACCGGTACTCATCCTGGGGCCACCTTGCGATGCTCGTCGATAAGGTGATCTGATTAGTCAATGGCTTATCGGTGATTAGATTGCTATGTCCATCACTGCTTCAAGTTTACCTTTTGCTGTCACAAATGGCTCCTACTTCGTTGGCGTTGCGTGGAACTCTGGTGCATTGCCCCGCTCTAGGAAAAGTGGAAATTTTGCAAGACCATCTCATCTGTATGCCCGAAATTATTTCACATGCCGCTCACCTCATCTGACTTTTACTCGTTTAGTGACCGATGAGCGTGGTTTCATTATTCACCTCTCTCCATTGTCTTCAGAATCATCACAGGAATATGTCCGTCAGCATGAATATTCCATCAAGACTGTCCCTCCAGGGAGTTTCCTATTCCCCACCTTTTGCGATTTACACCTCCATGCTCCCCAATTCATGTATCAGGGGACGGGTCTCGACCTCCCACTAATGGAATGGCTTGACAAGTATGCCTATAAAGCCGAGGAAAGTCTCGACCAAGATCTACAGTTGGCCAGTAAGGTATACCGTCGGCTTGCCCAGCGCTTGATAGAAGTCGGGACTGGCGCTGTTTTGTTGTTTGGCACGATCAAGACGGAGACAAAGTAAGTCCAGGGGTTTGCTCTGATCATTCGATGAACCTAAGTGTCGCAGCCTTATCCTTGCACAGGAGATGCAAACTGCGGGTTTGCGAGCATTCGTGGGCAAGTTATCCATGGATAAGTCCTCGCGGCCGACATATCGAGAATCTAGCGCCGAAGAAGCGTACAAATCCGTCGAGGAGTTTATACATAGATGCAAAGCTTCCACGGCAGCACTCGACTTGCACCTTCGGCTGGTAGAACCTGTCGTTACCCCGAGGTTTGTGCCTACGTGTTCCGACGAGTTACTCGAGAAGCTGGGCCAGCTTTGCCAGAAGGAGCCGATGCGTATCCAGAGTCACTTGGCTGAATCATTCGGCGAAGCAAAATGGGTAAGGGATGAACGTCAAATAGAGGATATCCAAGTCTTCCAAAAGGTAATATTATCTTCCTGTGGACAGTTCATACTCACCCAGAGAGGCTTTTAGCATAAGCTTTTGAAAAAGGGCACAGTTCAAGCACATTGCACGTTTCTGAATTCAGAAGAACTGGACGAACTCGTGGCTAATCAGACGGCGGTTGCTCACTGTCCTTTGTCCAACGCGTACTTTTCGGAAAAGCCCTTCCCTCTTCGCGAAGCTCTCGATAAGGGAGTATCGGTTGGCCTCGGCACGGACATTGCAGGAGGGTACAGTATTGATATACTCAACAGTATGAGGCACGCTGTTTCAACCTCTCGGATGCGCGAGGGCATTCGCGCACTCGAGTCTGGAATCGAGTCAGGCAGCGGCAGAAAACCACTTGCCGTTGAATGGAAAGAATCACTGTTCCTCGCAACACGTGGCGGTGCATTGGCATTGGGGTTGGAGCACTCGGGGGAGTTCAGAGTTGGGGCGTCTTTCGATGTTCAGCAAAGTGAGCACTCGCAGTTGACCGCTGGATCACAGAAACTGACCGTTCCTGGATCGGAATTCTAGTTTGTGTACTCGACTGGGAAAGCAAGGCCGGAGTCGGGGCACTAGATTTCTTCAATCCAGACCCCGAATGTGGGGTACTTACGATGGACATGATCGAGAAGTGGTGGTGCATGGGAGATGGTCGTAACCGGACCGGGATGTGGGTGCAAGGCCAACGACTTGTTTGAGTGAATTTGTGATTGTATTGCAAGAGCCTTGAGGCATGTACAAATTAGGGTGGTGTCATATAGTTGATCACGTCGTGCTTTCATGGCGTTGCAAGGACATGAGTGACTCTAGCCCACGTTCCTCTCGGACACCCTCCAGAAGCAGCACACCCCTTCATAAGTCTCCATCCTGTCTTGTAATACCCTCCGCCCCAATACACACACCGTCTGTGACCAACTTCCAGATCCATGGCACCATGTCTGCATCTCAGTCCCCTCACATCCAGCCAGCCACAGACCTCGAGAGCTCCGCATCGTCAGTGATTAATCTTGATATCAGTGATGGAATACTAGTGGCCGACGTCGATGCAGAGGCGGAGGCCGCAGCCAGCGAAGAAACCACAGCGGTCGGCCAGATAGGTGATGTCGCTGACGAAGAATCCAGGAAGAGTCTGCGCGATCAGCTGAGGCGTACTCTCAACAAGAGGGAGCCTACAGGTTCTTCTCCTTCTTCATCTGGGGGTATGTCCACATCTGAGTGTGTTTCAGATCACCACTCCCTCAAGTCTATCGCTTCTGTCGACACTGAAATCCCGACCGTCCCTGGTTGGTCATGCTTTCGCATCTATCGTCAATGTTCCCATTTCACTCATATTCTGGTGTAATTCCAAGATGCCCCGCAGGGACCATTCAAACCAAGAGAGTATTTTGTTTTGACTGATGCCGGAAAGCCTGTCTTCATCAGGTGTGTCACTCACTTCCGAAATATGAGGCAATGGTAAACTAATTTATTTTTGTGTATTGTTAGTGGTTCCGGAAGTGAAGACGAACTCTCTTCTACAATGGGTATCATTCAGGCCCTAATCTCCGTGTTCATTGACGACGCAGACAAATTGCGGTGTATCAATGCTGGCCCGCTGAGGATCACATTCCTGCTTCGGTCACCAATTTACTACGTGTGTGCATCCACATGGGGTGAACCGGAGTCAGTAGTAAGTACAGGGCTTCCGTGATATGTTTGCACCTGATTGAGCTGATAAAAGCAAGACTCGCTCTCATCTAGAATATCTTCATCTGCAAATATTAAGCGTTGTCACGGCTTCTCAGTTGCGACGTATATTTGAGCGACGAACAAACTTTGATTTGCGTCGTTTGCTGAATGGTTATGACCTTCATCATGCCGTATTCAAGTTAGACGCTGAATCTCCATAACAGGTACAGAACCCTTCCTATTTACTCTACTTAAGCGTTTGGAACTTGATCTTGCGATGGCAATGTCCTCATTACATTGCCTCCAACTGGATCCTGCCCTGAGGTCTCGAGTTGCTGACACACTCGTGCCTATAACGAAGATGAAGGTGCGTGCGAATGCAAGTCAGAGCGAACGACGCTCATGGGCTATTAGGATACCCTCTACATCATTCTTGTTGCTCAAGGACGCGTCGTTACTCTCGTGCGTCCAAAGAAGCATTCTATTCACCCTACAGGTTTGTTCCCTTTGATGTGGTATGCCCTTTGGTTCACCAGCTCCTGCCATAGACATCCACATCATTGTCAACACGATTCACTCACCCTCCATATATAATTCTCCCGCGGCAGCGTCATGGATTCCAGTATGCCTCCCGAAGTTCAATCCTGCAGGCTTCGTAAATGCCTACATAACGTTTTTGCGCAAACCGGAACATAATGGGGTTGATCCCCCGAATGCTAATTCTGACTTCCCGGATGATAGGCAAGGTGATCCGAGTGGGAGAGTGGTTAATGTCTCTCAGCAGGTAGGTCAGTTGGATAAAGGTATCGGTCTCGTATGCATCAGTGGAGGGGGAGAATTCGAGACAGTCCGAGGATGGTGCGATGCTGTTGCCGAAGTTTGTGGTTTTTGTCGCTATCCCTGATCGCCTCTTCTGAAAAGGATACGTAACAGAAAATGGATAGCACAGGTCTCCTTGACTCGATATCAGATATAACAAACTCTGGCCAAGCACAATACTCTGTATCTCAGCTTGGGATACCGGGATTACGACACTTTATATACAAATCCAGGCCTCATGTCCAGATCACGTTTCCCATTTTTGAAGATCCGTATGAAGAAATGGAGGAGAAGAGGAGGTATTTGTGTCAATTGTGTGCTTGTCGGATCTCATTCGATTTTATAGGATTATCACGATGTATCAAGTCGCATACGATGCAATTCATGCCAAGTCTGGCCAAAGTGGGCCGCTCAAATTACAGTATATTCGCACTAAGAAGGAGATTGTTATGGGATGGGTCAGTCTTTCGGTTCAAGTTCCTGATCTGCTTTGAACGACGATTTAAGATAACACAACCATTCGAGCTCTATATTGTTCTATCACCGAGGCTACCGAAGTCCGCAGTTATCAACGCTGCAAATTCGGTTACTCGGTGGATTAAAAAGGAGGAAGCAAAGTTGTTTTTGCGAGATGCACCAGTATTTTGAGATGGCTTCGTGTGTGCGACTCAGGATCAATAAGTAGTAGTACTTTGGTGTCTGTTACATCAACCGAATCACGTGATGTGCTGGGGGAATTTGAAATCGAAATTTCTTATGTTGCTGAACTCATCTATCGCAGCCGCAATGTCTTTTGTCCTGCAATCTTCGCTCCGGCGTGTCGCCCAGACATTTGTGAGATCTTTACAGAGCAATGCTACTCTCAGACATATACCACCTCCACAAGGTATTCTCTGTCCACGAAACCAACCTCCGGAGTCAGTGCTGACATACTTAGGCGACATTAACACTCCTCGAGCCTTCCTGGGTGCAATTGGAAGGTCCACAGAGAAAAAGGTCTCCATAGATAGTTGGGACGCGTTCTGGCGAACCTCAGGATATGACCTGAAAAAGGCAGGCGTCGCTGTGAAGGATAGAAGGTAGGTACCGGGTTGCCGAACAGCGTGTGGTCGTCTCACGCTTTGCAGATACATCCTCTGGTGCATGGAGAAGTACAGACAACAAGTACCCGTGGAGGAATTTGCTCACGAGCCTCGGCCCAAGAAAAAGACTCGAGGGTGAGCAGATTTTTGCTCTGCACTGGCATGTCGTGACGCTCATTGTTGATCCGCTGGTGGTACAGTCGTGGGCCGCGAATTCAAGATGGCAAACTGATACGGTCGCGTCGACCGCGATGAGGGGTGTCTAGAGAGATTTTTTGTAGAATGGAATGAAACCTGGCGTGGTTGCCGCGATTACTTTCAACTTGTTGCTGTGCCGGTGACCGAACACGGACCACTTTACAGAGTCACATTTCTCACGGGCGTGCCGGGCCACTGGTGCGTCGCGGCCAAATTTGCAGTGTTTCTGCAACAAGGCTGCCTCGATGTGACTTGTGTCGAGGGTACTGACGTCGGAGTTACCACAAAGAACAAAAAACGAGGTCGGCAACGCGGGCTCAAAGGCATGAAAGAAAACAGATCTCTCTGCCTATATATTCGACACCCTCGGCCTTTCATTTCTCCAATCTCCTTCATCCCACCATGTCTTCTACCATCTATCGTCGCCAGTCCATGGCGCAGCTCTATGAAAAGCTCAGAGCACAGGATGACGACGATGACATGGCCTGGCTTGCCCAGTTTAGCCCGGACGATAAGTTCGATGAGCCATATGTCCCCGCCGTCCGCCCTCCTCCTGTCTTGTCCACCATCTCATCTGCTTCCCCAGTTTCTTCCTGCTCACCCAGTTCCTCTATGTCCGGTCCTGTTTTCGACGATGAGTCCAGCGACGACCCCTTTGATTTCGACTCGGACTCTGATGTTGATCCCGAGTCCTCGCTTGAGTTGCCCTACGCGGAATTTGATGCATCCACGAACCCATCATCGATCTTGTTCGTATTGTCAAGTTGATTCCCTTTGTTCGGCACGTCTGACAGATTAGTAGCCAATCGCAGCGCGACTCCACTACCCTAGCAGAACCCGAGGACCCCCCATACATACTATCGATACGGGAGACAGGAACCTCCCTCCCCCAGTCGACCTCCACTCAACTGGGGGACGAATCTGAGGATGAATCTGATCCGTCCCCTGTGACTCAGCTCCCACTCCCTGTCCACCCGGTCCCTTGCATTGCATACCGTCGTACCCCCCGCTTGAATAAGCCGTCCGTGGGGTTTCTCGAGCCCGCCGTATTTCACGACTTTAACGAAGACGTATATTCAGAGAGCGACGGCAACGGATCCGAAGACGAATACATTCCATCACCCACTCTGGCTTCTAGAAAACGTCACAGATCAGCACGGACCGCTTTCTGTACACGTATTTCCGCCTCCCAAAAGCAGAACGCTGAGAATCCGTTGCCTAAGCGATCTCGCCATTCTCCACTTGCCCGCAACGTCCAAGCGACTCCAGGCGTTCATTCTGCATCGCCGGTGACGAAGAGCAACCCATGGGCTTGCCCATACTGCAAATGGGTGCAACGCAACCACCGCACGCCAGATCTCAAACGCCATATCCGTACTCACACCCGCCTTCAACGACCTGCGCAATGGGTCTGTTGCGGAGTTTCTCTCACGGACGCGGAGAACTATAACATCCCGGCGGATGCCAAGTCTTACGTATGGGCGGGTGAGACAATGATCGGGGGCTGCTGCAAGGAATTCAGTAGACGCGATGCGCTCAAGCGTCACCTCGACAACGATCATATCAACTGCGTAGGCAATTTTTCCGCCTTCGCCACTGTCTGCGAGGACGAAGTTTAGATAACCTAACGCTCATAGTAAGTGACAACAGATACACGGACGAAGCCCACGACCAACCTCTGTTTGCAGATATCTTTTCTTTAATCCCTGATTGTTAGCGCCATCCTTCCAAGTAGGCTGTGTGGACGGTGTTATCTCCATATCATGTAGCAAACGATCCTGTCGCGCAAATAGATACCTATTCCAATACGCGATTGAATGTACCATAGCACACAAAATGACGATTGCGACGTTCTTAAAGTTTCTCGAGTGGTGGTTGAACACGACAACCGGTTTTGGCAAGTGAAGAACCTGACGCGACGCGTTGATCAACGAACGACGCGACCGTGGGTCCATTCAATTCCCGCAACAAAGTGCCAACTGCTTGCTCAACGCGTGCAACGACCGCAACGATGCCAGCAACAGCGCCAAGAAGAAGTGCCACCACAGAACCCCGGAGAGCCCTGTTGACCCCCTCTGCTTCCCCCTCTCTTGGTCCGCCTGACCGACCACCTACGAAACGATCCCGTCTCAGAAGCACCCCATCGTCGACTATATCTGCTACACCGTCTACCTCGAACGACTCTAGCTCCTCCGTCGACGTAAATTCCGCTCGTAGAGCGTCTACCATCCGCGTCCTCAACGTCTGGGCGCAGCTTGCCGAGCGATACAACAAACGGCTCGATGAAGACGACATCGTCGATCTGTACAGCGGCGCTATCATCAAGGACCGTGGGGTGCTTAGAGGCTCATCTAGAGACTACCAGTTTGGTCACATTGCTCAACCGGACGGTGACCAAGACTATCCCGACGGTGAGCAGGACCAAGAAGATAGCGACCAAGATGACGACGACAACGAATTCAACGCGCTCCCTCCTAGTGAGATGACTACCGATGATGATGCCCCAGTTTCGAAGAAGGAACTACTCAGGGGAGTGCCACCTCTGTCAATCTCTACGGACACGGAAGACCTCCGGGAGTTCCTAGAGGCAGAAAAGAAGAGGAGAGAGCTTGCGGAGGGCGAAGAGGGTGATGAAGGCATGTCTCAAGAACATCTTTCTGCTCTACGGAAGGCCCTAGAAGAGCAATCACGGGAGAGGGAGGCCACCGCTGCGAAACAATCTAAAGACATGAAGAGCACAGAGCACACTCCGAAGGCTGTGGTTGATACCACCCCTGCTCGTCTTTCCGCTCCCGTTGCGCCATCGGATGATGAGTCAGAAGACGAACTCGCTGTCTGGACACATGACGAATCCACCGCTGTTTATCCAGTCGCTCGAGATGAGTCCGAACAAGATGTGCGTGAGGTGGAACAGGACGTGATTGAGCTCACCGAGTCGGACTCGGACTCCGACGCAGAGTTTGAAGCCTTACTGGTACATCCGCCTCGTCACAACCGGTCGCCGCCCCTACGCGTTGCTCGTCCTAAAGAGGTCCAGCAACCACTCCAGTCTCCCCCGGACAGCGAACGGGGAAGGTCTAGATCCCGTAGGCGCCCACGTTCAAAAATAGAATCATTTGAGGTGACGAGCGAGCCCGCGAGTCGATCTCAGTCGCCTATTGGGCGTCGGAACCTTTCAGACATTGTCAG